>CM031593.1:238824-272626 GCA_018467065.1 Ephestia elutella | reverse complement strand
ATGCTTCGTTCAGTTACGTATTACTAAGAGTTAAGTTCCTCGTGCGAGTATTAAAAGAATCAGCACCTCGTCCAGCCCTGTGGCGCGCCTGCGTACCGAAGAAAGATCATCCTGGATGAGGTAACACCTCCACGTCACTCTCTAGCTTTTTTGACACGAAATCAGAGACTACAAACATAGGAAACAATTGACCAGAGACAAAATTATAGAAGTGCGGCATTCATCTCGAAGAAAAAAAGATATAGTTAAACTAATAAAATCCTTGTTTAAATTATTATTCTATAAATTTTGACCAATTACCTATATTATTTACAAATATAAGTAAATAAAAAACATTCTACCAACGTGTCCGTCTCAACACACCACCTATGTATAGGAACCATTTCCAAACGTCAACGTCAGACGTCACTGTCAAACATCCAAGGTGACAGGTTGACTTTACGTAAACAAACAGATGTGTTTGTTTTTTGGAAGACGATTAGTTACAACTAAAAGCGTTAAAATAATAGCTAAATAAACAATAGAGGGGACCGGCCAAGGTATGAGGATTGTTAAAAATATGTAATTTTATGATAGAATACATATAATTAAACACATTTTGCGACTTTTCAGCACGAGTTTATTCTCCTGAGCGGATTTATTAGAGTTCAAACTTTTAGGGAAAGTCCATTTTCTACGCATGACGTCATATGAATGCACGATTAGTTAGGGGCGTTTTGGTATCGCCCAAACATCGCTTAAAAATGTGAATTGTTTATTGCTATATCTTGGGAAATACTTTGGATTATGGATGTGATTCTTTTACGAATGAATTCTATTAATGTGAGATAATTCAATGAAGCGTCAAAAAAAAAGTTGTCCGGTCCCCTATTATGTGTAATGAATGTGCGAATCGGCAGACGTAAGTGCAGTATATGTGAAATTTAACACGGTTGCGTATAACACACGCAACAATTTTTGTGTTTCAGATATACATTTTTCACTATTTGATATTATGTTACAATCCATTCATCAGCTCTCATGAACCATCCATCTCCCATTATAAAAGCGAAAGTTTTATGTGAGTTTGTGATGATGTTTGTTACTCAATCACGCAAAATCTACTGGACGGATTTTAATGAAATTTGGTATACGGGTAGAAAAATACCGGGAATAGCACATAGGGTAATTTTTATCCCGAAATTTCCACGGGAGCGAAACCCCGGGGCGCGGCAAGTGTATATATATTTATACCATATAACTTGGAGCAGTGCTTCTCAATGTCCGCTAACGTACATCAGACACTGCTTCCATATGTGTTCTCACCATATAACTTAGAGCAGTGCTTCTCCAATATGCATACACAGGAAGCACACGTCATTCCCGCCGACTTCTAGTGTACATCGCGACAGCTGCTCCGCTTGCGCACCGCTAGGTGGCGACACTCCCTACGAACAATGCAGAAAATAGGGATAATGCCTGGGATAATAATACAGTGTTGCCAGATGACTGTCTGAGTTTCCCCCGAAATTTCAACGAAATCTCCCCAAATTTTCTCAAAATGTATGAAGTAGATTAAAATTTTCCCCCAAACCCATTTTTTCCTCCCCCAAAAATGATACTATTTGTATGAAACAAAGATTTATAAATCCCCCCATCGATTATTTAAAAAAAATCGTCAAATTTGCCAGAATACCCTCAATCTGGCATTTCTCTCTCTCCAGCCGAAAGACGTCCACTGCTGACAAAGGCCTCCCTAAGGATTTCCGCGCGCGACCGGTCCTGCGCTGCCCGCATCCGTGCTGGCTCCGCGACCTTCACCAGGTCGTCGGTCCACCGAGTGGGAAGGCCTGCCAACACTACGTTTTCCGGTTCGTAGTCGCCACTTTTCTGCTTCAACGGCTATCTGTTCTACGAGCTATGTGCCCCGCCCACTGCCACTTAAGTTTCGCGATTCTGCAGGCTATGTCGGTTACTTTAGTCCTGCGGATCTCCTCATTTCTGATTCGATCACGCAGGGAAACTCCGAGCATAGCGCGCTCCATCGCCCTTTGGGTGACCTTGAGCCTTCTTATGAGGCCCATAGTAAGCGACCACGTCTCTGTTCCGTATGTCATTACTGGCAACACACACTGGTCAAAGACCTTAGTCTTGAGACACTGCGGTATTTTGGACGAGAAGATATCGCGAAGCTTCCCGAACGCTGCCCATCTGGCAACACTGCCTGGGTAAAAAAATCTCTTCACTGTATCACTCTTCACCAGGGCTTGAAACCGGTTAATAAAAAACCTAAAAAATAAGTGTTTTTGACCTGGTTACGCAATAACGCTCGGGCCGTTACGATCGGAGTGAAAACCCTTTTGAATCGGTCTCGCGAGCGGAAATTACCTGGTTAATCCCGCGCGGGCGAGTGACAAGGACGGGTATATCGCTCAGCTGTTTTATCTCACTTACGCATTTGCAAGTCTCGCAACGTGTAGTTTAGTTAGATTTATATCCGAGCGAGAGTGAGAAATAATCATAGTTAGAGCGAGATAGAACACGATCGTCGAAAAGAGCGAAATGTTTTGGGTCTTTCCGGTATTTTGAACAGGAACTGAAATGATATCGCGCTTTGAACATAACTAGAAATAATATATGGTTTTGCTCAACCGTAACTGATTTAAAACGCTCTTTTTTTAAATGTATGGCGCATCGAGTGAGCTGGTTTAGAATTTTAACCAGGTTACACTAATATTATAAAGAGGAGGTATTTGTAAGTTTGTTTGTATGGGGTAATCTTCGGAACTACTGAACCGATTTCAAAAATTCTTTCACCAATAGAAAGCTACATTATACCTGAGCTGACATAGGCTACAATTTGTTTGTACCTCCCGAGCGAAGCCGGGGCGGGGCGACTAATTAAAAGTAAAATATAATGGGTATTTACATGTGGCGATTTTATTTCGCAGCAGGTTTGGTTGATGAAACTAAGTTTCCAAAAAATCCACTGTTAGCAAAAGTGATTAACATTTTTTCTATGAAGTTATACAAATTGTCTGATCGTACTTACACTTTGTAAAATATAGGATGAGTCCTATAACAGCAGGATGACAATCGAAACGAGAGCGACAGTGAAAGATGTATTATTTTAATACTATTTGACATCTGTCATAGAGACCAAGCTATTTTTTACAAACTAGTTGTATTGTTCATGTATTTCACTCAATCGCGCAAAATTTACTCGACGTGATTTCCGATTAAATTTGGACAGAATACCTACATAAGGTACCTTTTATCCCAAAATTCCCACCGGAGAGTAGCTGCGGAGCGAAACAAGTAAATAAACTCACATTAGCTTGTGTTTTGCTCTTGGCCGGCGATGGCGGTTTGATACCATCGCCGGATCCTTGGTCGCTTCTACTTGGTGATGTGTCTGGAACAAAATTAAACTTAAATCATCTATCTTACATATTGTGCCCACCTATCAGGAGACACGCCCTTGATTCTACAAATGACAAACGTAGATGTTGTGCCTCAGTTGTGTCTCAAAAGCCAAAGAAATCGTAATAAAACATAGAAGTCTTACAGAGATATTGTCACTTTATTTCAATTTCTTTGGCTCTTGAGACACAATTGACTAGTAGAATCGCCCTTGCCATGATCTAATACTCGCATAAGCCGCTACCTCACTCCGCTTCTTCATAATTTATCATTACATCAATATACAGTGTATTGAGTCATAGATATAGATAGAAAACATATATTTAGTGAAATATAGATGCCGAATTTTAATTGGTTTTGGACGCCGTCACAGAATACATAATAGTACAAGTCAGTGGCGTAGGGTGAATAAAAATAAAGGTAAAGCCGGGTCATATCTTAACTTTAAAAAAAAACATGCAATAAATTACATACCAAAATTGTGGCCTATACCTACCTAGGTAGACAACTAAAGATTTAAATCGTAATCTTTGTAAACAACCTATTTGTAGGCCTAATTAGCCGCCATTTCTCCACCTAGCCTACGTGACGACAAGAAACAAATAAACCTTTACTATGAAACACTAAACAATATAATATACCACAATCAAGCTAATCACTTTATCATCACAATTATAAATAAGCATACGAAAGCGCGCGAAACGATGGCTAGCTGGGGTGACTGACCATGACAGAGGCAATCAGAGACGCGAATAAATTGCTCTGATTGGACGAAAACTTTCGGGGAGGCGATCTGAGATCGGCTTACATAATCGCTGTTATATCGACGAGTGGTTGTATGTAGTAGTAATGTGTATGTGTGCGTGAATTGCATACATTTGAATTATTCGAAATCCCAATATATGAGCGGGTTCCCCAGCCGCCGCGGTACCGCGGAATGCGTACTACGATAGCAAAATCGTGTATGTGTGCGTTTGCGCGATTTCAAATACATTGCGTATTTTGTGTCCAGCATATTGAAGAATATATTTTCAAAGCGCGCAATGTCATTATGTGCGTTAATTAATCACGCGCTCATATAAAATTACATTAATGGGTAATGCTGCTGATCCTCGGCTTAAAGTAAGTAAGTGTCATATAGGTAAGGTATATGGCAGTATAGATGTATATATATATATAGGAATCTGCTAAGGGAAGCCGGTAGGAACGTGGTTCTTAAGGAGGCTTCGCCAACTGCAAGTACAAGTACAGAAGGAACACATCCGAAAAAATCAATTAAAGGAAAGGTGCATTGTCAGATCGCACAACGCTAATAACCTACCCGTTATATTCACCTAAACGTTCCATCTTTTTTTCTATCGCATAACGCTTTTCCTTTTCTGGCGAAGTAAGGGCTGGTCCACTTTTAAATAATAATTTAATCTGAATATTCTATTACTGTTAGGTATTAATGTGCCGTATGCTGCCTGTTTAATATGTACCTACTTTTGTGAACAAAGGATGTTTCAAATAAACCTCTTAGGCTTAGGTCTTAGTAGTATGTAGGAATGTAGGTAGGTCAGAAAACTATATTTTTTTTTTGTTTTACAATATTTGCATAGGTTGTTTGTTGGTTGTTTTTGTTATTTTTTATGTTTCTCCATTTATAAAAACAACGATCGGATCGATGAAGTTACTGAAAAAAAGTTCACGGTGTGCGTAACTCGCTTGCGAGCCTTACTAGCTAGCCACGCTGGCGGGGCCGCCCGTAATACGAACTTGCGTTTTTTTCCAATGCCTACCGCGGAGTGTGACAAACCTGACGCTGTTCGGACTTTTTTGAAGCTAAAACAAAAAGTTACAAAAGTGATATTCGTTTGAGAACACGTAGTTACGCCCAACTTATTATAGTGCCGCGTAAACTAGATGACTCGAATACAAGTACCAATTGCTCTTACGTTTTTGCATTCGAGATTTAGTCAACCATATTTGTTTCTGAATTTTTATTTTGTAACTAATCTCTCTCTTTAGTCGTATTCCTCTATGACTGAGGGTCGTGGTCATTATATGGGATGAAACACACACAACGACTATCTTGACAATGTTAATGGAGTGGTTTGCCATTGCCTTTTCCATTTCACACACTAGCTGATAATCATAAACCAGAGTGCAGGTTTCCTCACGATGTTTTCCTTCACCGGAAGCAAGTGGTGGTCGATGAAAACTAACATGAGTCAGATTGGTATTACAAACTCAAGTACGGGCAGGATTCGAACCTGGGACCTTTGCGGTGCCACAGGCGGGGCGCCCCCTAGCACTCGGCCACCACCGCTTCTATCGCTTATTAATTGGGTCTTAAGAAATGGCTATAGATCCAAAACCAATAAAAAAACAGATGTATTTATAAATAAAAATCCTGAATCTCAAGAGTCTATCAGAGAGCCCACTATCTAAGCTGTTGTGGGCCTTTTAGAGTCTCACGACGAGCTCTGTCTTCCCGTAAGCTATCCCAAGGGATAAAGACGTGATTCTATGTATGTATGTATTTAAAATACCTCGCGCGATCACCATTATTAGATAATATCCTGGACGTCGAAGCCGAGCTCGTGTATGGTGTCCGCGACCTGCTTCTGCGTGCACAGAGCGCGATATCGTGACATCTGCCGTGCCGTGTGCCAAGTCCACACATGGTCTGTATCACGCCCGGTACTTCTCTCAATGCACCTGGAATTAATTAAAAAATAAAATAAAATTTGAAAGATAACGTACGAAAATTGATCAAAAGTTGTTTGTAATATATTGGGTAAAAACTAAACGCAGGCGTTTCCTGTTATCGCTCGGCCGGCGTCGGCAGTCGCGAGCGACCATTTTGAATTCAGTATTGTTTGAACATCGCGCGGGGAGGCCGCGCCGCACAGATTAGCGCGCGTGCAAAATGGCGTCGCGGACAGTCGCCTCATTGTCCTATGCGATATCGGTTTGATTTTTAATACGCGAGAGGTCCCGCTTTCTTTGATTGTCAATTAGTTTGAACTATAAGTGTGAATTTCCTGTTTGTTAAATAACTATTGAACTTTTGTGTTTGTGAAACCTTTTACTGTGACTGTTTCGTGTGAGATGGCGAAACGTGGCCGCCTGGAGACGCCGAAACCTGTTGCCGAGTGAACCTCTCGTGAGGAAAGCAAAAGGTATTTTCTGGGGATTGAGATCTCAGGGGGTAGTTTGGAGTGATTTAGGGACCAAACACCAGCTTCCTCCGAAGACACCCCAACTTGGTTTGAGAAGTCAACTTGGTGAGTTTTAGTTTAGTTAATTTATAGGTTAGTTATGATATAGGGCCCTGGAGCTCCCTTCATAAGCTACGGTGGTAGCAGACTGCGTTAAGTTAGTTAGGTTTTAGTCGGGCAAACGTGGTGCCGCGTGGAGATTTTTTCCCGGTACTTATTTTTACCGGTAGATTTTTTCCCGGTAAAGTTCCGGTACAGAATTCTTCCCGCCGCTTCGTTTGTCCGGATTCGCTCTGCGCACATTTTCTGGCACAGCAGAGCGTAGTTGCTCTGCACATTTTTCTGGTAGCAGAGCGTAGTTTATCTACCCTCTATTTGTTCGTTTGTAAAAAATAATTAATTGTTTGTAAAAATTATTAGATTTTTCTTAGTTTGTTTGTATAAGAATTATTTGTAACCTTTTTTGTATTTGTTTGCGGTTTGTACCGTGCGTTCCGGGTTTGTGCCATTCTCATACTCTTACCGCGGTTCTTCGTGCTTAGTTGCTTGATTTTGTTGTTTTTTATTTACGCTTTTGTTTATTTATTTTTGTTTTGTGACTTGACGCGATGGCGAAGGCCTCCAATGCTAGGGCGACACTCGCCAACGAATTGAGATGGTTTGTGACGGCCGGAGGACTCCTGTCCCGGAAGGACAGGGAGGAGCGCCATACTGCTTAAGAGCGGATCACCTCCACTCACGATTGATTAGCGCGGGAAGCGGCCATGGCGGCGCTTACCGAAAGCCGGGATCTTACCCGGAGGCCTACGCAGGTCACATGGCGGACATGGACCAGATCCTGAGTCTGCACGATGATATCGCGGAGGCGGGTGACCTGCAATAAGGGCGAGAGCAGGCTGGCGTGACCAGCCCCCTCGCACTTGCCTCGTTAGACAGGAAGGACCAGCGGTTACTGGTCGGCTCCCCACCTCTTCAGCTGTCCCCGCACTTTGGGGGTAGGATGGAGGAGTGGGTAGCATATAAAAATATGTTTGAGTCCCTGGTCGTAGCACGACAGGATTTGTCGAAGGCCCAGAAGATGGCCTACCTCCTCTCCACTCTGGAGGATGAAGCGCGGTCGCTCATCCAGCACCTCCGGGTGGAGGACGACCAGTACGATACGGCTTGGGAGTTATTGAACTCCCGCTACCAAAATTTACGTTTGTTAGCGGATGCGCCCGCCGCACAGTTGATGGCCCTGCCCAAGGTGGCCAACAGGGCACAGTTGCGCCTGCAGTTGCTCACGCCCGTTACAGTGGCCTGTAACGCGCTCCGCACACTGGGGCTGCCGGTGGACCAATGGTCCTTTTTGCTGGTGCACATTGTATTGGGCAAATTACCCAATGACATCCGCTCGCGATTTGAGCGCGAGAATGCGGAACGGGATAGCACCACCCTACCAACATTCACTGACTTGGTGAAGTTTTTGGAGTTTGAGGCACGGGCCGCTGAGAATACCATGACGGACTCAGCGCCATCCAGAGCGCCTGAACGTAGGCCCTTGGAACCCTCATGGCGAGGGAAGCCCCAACAGGGACGGCAACCGCCACCGCGTGGAGCTGGTGTGCGGGTTGCACACACGGCAGCAGTCGCGAGGGACGCGGACTGCCTGCAATGTGGCCGGATGGGCCACAGCCTGCTACAATGCAGGGACTGGCAGAGACTGCCAGTACAAGATAGGCGCCGCATGGCAAAGCGGCATGAACTTTGCTTTTATTGTTTGGGCGGTCACTATGCACGTGACTGTCCCAGAGCCATACCATGCAGTGCATGCCGTGGGCTGCACCACGCGATGCTCTGCATGAACCGGAACGGGGATGGCCCCCGGTTGTTGAGGCAGGGGTCCCCTATGGGCGGGGGCGCTCCTGCGCGAAGCCCTCCACCATCGGACGGAGGACGCGGCTTCGCTCGTCGCACCCCCCCTCGGGAGGGGGGTCGCGTACCTGCGCGGGTCTTGGCGGACCGGGACCACGCGCCCCAAGGTCATGGCCAGTATGTAGCTGGCCAGGCCCCGGATAGGGCCCCCATGGGCGGGGGCCCTAGACCGGACGTGAGAGTGGGGACACCCCCTCCACGCGGGTTACCAATACCCAACACCATGCAGCCGCAGCGGTTTTCTCCGCCGCTGCACGAGTACCCACGGCTGGAGTACCACCCGCCGTACCATAGGTATGGCCGGGCCGCGGGTTATGCCCCCTCAGATGGGGATGTGCACTCGCCCGACATATTATCCGGGTCAGTGGCGCCCCCTGGTTTGGAGAGAGTGGGGAGCCCGTAACTAGCTTGCTCCCTTGCTGGGACAGAGCCGCGGACGGTTCTGCTCCCTACCGCGGTGGTCCGCGTATGGGGTCGTGGGGAGAAGCCATTAATTTGAGAGCTCTGTTGGACTCAGGGGCTCAAAGCAGTTTGGTTACCACTCGAGTGGCACGCCAGTTAGGTTTAGTCGTGGAAGACTCGCCTGTGCCACTTCTTGGAGTTGGTGGCATACAGGTGAAGTGTCTGACGGGCCAGACACTTGTCACCTTTTCTTCGCTGAAGTCCTCCACAATGAGGATCACGACTTCGGCTATGGTAATGGATACCATTGCGGGTTGGCACCCCTCGACAGACATACCGCCGGGTGTGTTGTCTTTGGTTTCGGGTCTGGATTTGGCCGACCCCTTTGTCTTTCATCCCGGCCCAGTGGACTTGCTCCTGGGCTCGGACGTATTGGGTTGGATTTTGTTGGGTACACAGAAGGCTCTGGGTTCGTCCTCACTGATGGCAGTGTCTACGATTTTTGGTTTTGCCCTGATGGGCCCTGTGTTTGATAATGGCACCGCGGAGGAGCCACCGGTTGTCGCATCTGCGTCCTTGGCCAAGACCATGCAAAGGTTTTGGGAGGTGGAGGAGCCACCTATGAGTTCCAGGATGGATCCGGAACACGCTGAGTGCGAAGCCCTTTTTCGATCAACCACGGAGAGGTTGCCCTCCGGTCGGTTTGTAACTAGGTTACCTTTTGTTGCCTCTCGTCCTAGCCTAGGGCAAAGTAGGGCGCTTGCGGAGAAACGACTGCTGTCCATGGAGCGACGCATGCAGCGTGACCACGTACTTCGCGATAAATATATTGAATTTATGCGCGAGTACGAGGATTTGGGTCACATGTCTCCGGCTCGAGTTGATTGGAGCTCAACTGAGCATTATTTTTTGCCCCACCACGCGGTGGTGAAGGCCTCAACAGGCAAATTGAGGACCGTCTTCGATGGGTCCGCACCCACTTCGAACGGGGTTTCGTTGAATCTGTGTTTGCATTCGGGTCCCAAATTGCATAGGGACATAATTGACATCATCTTGAACTTTAGAAGACATCAAGTGGTTTTTGGTGCGGACATCCGGATGATGTTCCGCCAGACAGTCATACATCCTGAGGACAGGCGATTCCAGTTGATACTCTGGCGTGAGCGCCCTGAGGATCCTGTGACGGTGTATGAACTCAACACAAACACGTATGGTTTGAAATCTAGTCCCTATATCGCCATCAGATCATTGCTTGAATTGGCAGAGCGGGAACGGATCCGCTTTCCCCGTGGGGCTTCCGTGCTGTCACGTGACTTGTATGTTGATGACGTGTGCACCGGAGCCCAAAAGTATTGAGGAGGCCCTCCTACTGCGGGATGAATTGATTGAAATATTGAAGACAGGTGGCTACGAGCTACGTAAGTGGTTGTCTAATGAGCCTAGAGTTCTAGAAGGGATCCCGGAGGATCACCAACAGAACCCTCACCTGTTTGAGGATGTGGATGATCCCAACAGGATAGCGGTGCTGGGCATGCAGTACCAGCCGCTAACCGATATTTTTACATTCCAAGTGGACTTGGAAATACCAAAGGTCTGGACTAAGAGAACGGTGTTGTCCGTAATAGCCCGTATGTTTGATCCAAGCGGTTGGATCAGTCCAGTGATATTCTCTGCGAAGTGTCTTCTTCAGAGACTTTGGACTTTGGGCGTCTCGTGGGACGAGCCGCTGTTTGGTCCTCCATTGGATGATTGGCTCGAGTTGTTTTCATCGATTAAGGAAGTCAATCGGATTGCCTTGCCTCGTCGAATATTGCCCCCCGGGAAATATCGAGCCAGCCTGCATGGCTTTTGTGACGCGTCGGAGCGAGGCTACGCCGCGTCAGTCTATATGCGGACAGTTGACGCCGATGGCCGGGTCAATGTCTCGCTTTTGTTAGGGAAGAGCAAGGTCGCCCCCATCAGGACTAGGCTGACTATTCCCAAGCTTGAGTTGAGTGGAGCTCACCTTCTCTCTAAATTGTTGCATCACGTTGCCAGTGAACTGGCGGCCACGGTCGAGATACGAGACATCTTCGCCTGGTCGGATAGCCAGGTCGCGCTTGCATGGTTGCGCGCGGCCCCACATACCTTGGAGGTTTTTGTTGGAAACAGGGTTTCCCAAATCCAGAATATCGGAATTGATATAACATGGAGACATGTGCCGGGAGAGCTTAACCCAGCGGACTGTGCCTCCCGAGGTTGTACGGCACCAGAATTGGTGTCACACCCGCTCTGGTGGGGCCCAGAGTGGCTGATGGGATCAGAAACTTCTTGGCCTGTCTGTCAGACAGATGTTCCTTCTTTGAATTTGACTGGGCTCCGTGTACATGCTGTAGTCGCTGAGACGACGTCGGAGCCGGATTGGCTACTTGCTCGGTATAGCAGCTTGGATAAGCTTCTGGGTGTTACCAGTTGGATTAAGCGTTTCATACATAATTGTAGAAACCCACAGGCAAAGCGGTTGGAGCCGATTGCAGGTGCAGAAGAGCGCCGGAGCGCATTGTTGCATTGGGTCCGTGTCGTGCAGACCGGACGGTTTTGAGTCAGAGCTTCGTATTTTGCGCGACGGACGCGCTAAGTTGAAGGGCGCGGTCGCTCGTTTGAACCCGTACATCGACTCGGATGGGCTTCTTCGGGTTGGAGGCAGGCTCCGGAAGGCGGATCTTCCATATGAGACTCGCCATCCTCTGTTGTTCCCCAAGGGCGGACCCTTGGTGCAGCTTTTGGTGTCTGATCGACACATTCGTAACGCCCATGCTGGGTGCAATGCTTTGTTGGCTATTTTGCAACGCGAATTTTGGATATTGTCTGCCCGAAGAGCAATCCGTAGTGTTCTGTTTCGATGTATTGCATGTTATAGGTTGAAGGCATCCACGATGCAACCACAGATGGGTGATTTGCCCGCTGATCGAATCCGACCTTCGAGACCGTTTGACGGCGTTGGAACCGATTTTGCCGGTCCCTTTTCGATCAAGGCTTCTCCCTTTCGTAATGCCCGTATTGTGAAGGGCTATTTGTGTGTATTTGTTTGTTTGGCCACCAAGGCTGTCCATTTGGAGGTGGTATCGGCTCTGACTACGGAGGCCTTCGTCGCCGCGTTGGATCGCTTTGTTTCGCGTCGAGGTCTACCTTCCCTTATTAGGTCTGATAATGGCACAAACTATAAAGGAACTGTAAATTATCTTAAGGATGTTTCTGTGTTTATTGATAAAAATTGTACTAGTTTAAGTCAAATTGCTGCCCAAAGGGGAATAACCTGGAAGTTTAGTCCCCCAAGTTGCCCCCATTGGGGGAGGGATTTTTGAAGCGGCTGTGAAATCCGCAAAGACCCACCTCCGCCGCATTATCGGAGAAACGGCTCTAACTTTTGAAGAGCTGGCCACAGTGTTTTGTAAAGTTGAGGCGGTCCTCAACTCTCGTCCTCTCTGTCCGCTATCTCCAGATCCAAATGACTTGGAAGCTCTCACCCCTGGTCATTTTTTGGTGGGAGGAGCCGTTGAATGCCCTGCCCGAATACCCGTGGAAGGATGAACGCGTATATCGGTTGTCGCGTTTTCAAATGTTGCAGCAAATGAGCCAGGACTTTTGGCGTCGCTGGTCGCTTGAATATTTGCATTTGCTGCAGCAAAGAGTGAAGTGGACAGACAGGACTGAGCCTCCCAGGGAGGGTGATTTAGTATTGTTAAAAGAGGCAAATTTGCCCTCATTGCTTTGGCGACGAGCTCGCATATTACGTTTGATTCTTGGCGGAGATGGCACTCCGCGTGTGGCTGAGGTGTTGGTCGACGGTTCGATTTTAAGGAGAGGTGTGACCTCTCTCGCCCGCCTTCCCGTAGAGTAAGCTAGCGGTCTGCTTCTCAGACCGGGACGGGGGGATGTTTGTAATATATTGGGTAAAACTAAACGCAGGCGTTTCCTGTTATCGCTCGGCCGGCGTCGGCAGTCGCGAGCGACCATTTTGAATTCAGTATTGTTTGAACATCGCGCGGGGAGGCCGCGCCGCACAGATTAGCGCGCGTGCAAAATGGCGTCGCGGACAGTCGCCTCATTGTCCTATGCGATATCGGTTTGATTTTTAATACGCGAGAGGTCCCGCTTTCTTTGATTGTCAATTAGTTTGAACTATAAGTGTGAATTTCCTGTTTGTTAAATAACTATTGAACTTTTGTGTTTGTGAAACCTTTTACTGTGACTGTTTCGTGTGAGATGCGAAACGTGGCCGCCTGGAGACGCCGAAACCTGTTGCCGAGTGAACCCTCGTGAGGAAAGCAAGGTATTTTCTGGGGATTGAGATCTCAGGGGGTAGTTTGGGTGATTTAGGGACCAAACACCACTTCCTCCGAAGACACCCCAACTTGGTTTGAGAAGTCAACTTGGTGAGTTTTAGTTTAGTTAATTTATAGGTTAGTTATGATATAGGGCCCTGTAGCTCCCTTCATAAGCTACGGTGGTAGCAGACTGCGTATAGCTTAAGTTAGATTCTAGTCGGACAAGCGTGGTGTCGCGTGGAGATTTTTTCCCGGTACTTAATTTTACCGGTAGATTTTTTCCCGGTAAAGTTCCGGTACAGAATTCTTCCCGCCGCTTCGTTTGTCCGGATTCGCTCTGCGCACATTTTCTGGCAGCAGAGCGTAGTTGCTCTGCACAAAAAGTATTGTTATAAAAATGGATTTAATAAGTGAAGTATTGGGCCAAACTGAAATAACATTTTACTAGCTAAGAACCACGACAAGTTTATTATTGAAAACCGAATTTAAATAAGTTCAATCGTTTTTTTTTTTCGTTATTGCCCTTCGATTCTTGGGTTCATGCTGACCTTAAAGGATAAAGACTTAGTCTACCCTTCGAATTTTTTATTGGTCTTCTCAGTAGACCATTTATTTGGTCTACCCTAACTGTTGTGGCGCAGCGACCTAAAATAAGTCTTGGACTCCGATAATAAGAATCTTCAATATCAAATTCCAAATGGAATTTGGTCTCTTAGTAAACTTAATGGTCTACTGAGTAGACCGATTTAAAAAACTAACCTACACAGCCGCTATATTTATCTATCTTTCAAAATACCTATCCGTCTACTCAAACCATCTGGTCTACTCAGTAGACCATTCGATCTACTGAGTTACTAACCTTCTATAGTGTTGACGCACGACTGTCACGTCATTCCCACCACTGACAGGAGCACCTCGCTGGTCTCCCCACTAGACATGTCTATTAAGAGATCCGTCGGTATTTCTTTTGAAACAGCTGTATTTACTCAGTAAGCTATTTGGTCTACTGAGTTAATAACCTTCTTCTGACCATCTGGTCTACTCAGTAGACCATTCGGTCTACTGTGTACTGACCTTCTATAGTGTTGACGCATGACTGACACGACCATATGGTCTTTTGAGTAGACCATATGGTCTACTCAGTAGACCATTGGGTCAACATTCGATCTACTGAGTTACTAACCTTCTATAGTGTTGACGCACGACTGACACGTCATCCCCACCACTGACAGCAGCACCTCGCTAGTCTCCCCACTAGACATGTCTATTAAGAGATCCGTCGGTATTTCTTTTGAAACAGCTGTATTTACTCAGTAAGCTATTTGGTCTACTGAGTTACTAACCTTCTTATGGCCATCTGGTCTACTCAGTAGACCATTGGGTGCTGAGTAATTGACCTTCAATAGTGTTGACGCACGACTGACACGTCATCGTAGTGACTCGCTAGTCTTCCCACCAGACAGATCCATCGGTATTTCTTTTGATTCAGTAGACCATCTGGTCTACTCAGTAGACCATTTGATCTACTGAGTTACTGACCTTCGATAGTGTTGACGCACGACTGACACGTCATCCCCACCACTGACAACAGCACCTCGCTGGTCTGACCAGACAGATCTATCGGTATTTCTTTTGATTCAGTAGACCATCTGGTCTGCTCAGTAGACCATTCGCCCTACTGAGTTACTGACCTTCTATAGTGTTGACGCACGACTGACACGTCATCCCCACCACTGACAGCAGCACCTCGCTGGTCTCCCCACTAGACATGTCTATTAAGAGATCCGTCGGTATTTCTTTTGGAAGTAGTTGTCTGAAAATAAATTAAATTTTATCAGTACACGTGATCAGATCCCCCTGGATCTGGTCTATCTTGGCCGACATGGAAGTCTATAAACAGACCCCGGACACAAGTCGGCCGAAGCAAAGAAAAGTCTAGATGAGGATATAAGCTCGGAAACCGCCTGTCTGTGTGGTGTCTCTCCCCAAACAATGGCACATTTACTGTCTTGCCCAGCGTGCCCTACATGTTCGCTAAAAGACCTGTATGACGCAACAGATGGTGCTGTATCTGTGACGTCATATTGGTCATCACAAATTTCATAGCCGAGTCGACACACTAAGAACACTAAGACACCAAGTACACGTGGAAAAGACACTGAAACCAGACCTTTGCATCATTAAGACTTGCAATAACTTCATTGTAATAAGTATGGTACAGTCACGATTTGTATATGTCGTGCGCCGATCGATATATTGGCCAGATCACGATGTGGCTGGACGCTTCTTGAAACGCCGGCACTTCGTGATTTAGCTGGCCATATCAAGATGTGCCCAATTTATATAGTTGGGCAGATCGACGAGAATAAAATTTTGTCGATATTCCCAGGTCAACACTGGGCCAAAGTCAAAGTCAAATTTTTTTATTGAAACTTGGCCTTCAAAGAAGGCTCTTTTTCACGTCGATAACTAATTATTTAATCATAATATATTATGTCTCAAAGCTACAAACTACTAGCATTTCGGAACGACCACTGCTGAGAAGAAATGCCGAAAGAAACTCATGAAACAGTCTTGGTCGCCTAATATGCTAGAGGGGCTATTTATTAATTTTATACATACACTAGATTGTGTACAGTCAAAAATAAAATATAAGAAAATAAATAAAATAATATAATAAAACATGTTATGTTTGTGATCAAGTAACCACAATAAATTGGTTAAAAACAAAAAATAAAAATACAATTCGAATCAGGATCGAAGCAGGATCCCCCTGGCAACACCCGTTCACGAGTTGACGCGAGGGTCAGCCATCGCAAAGCTCAACCATAATAGAGGGAACCTTACGACCCGGCCCACGACGCCGTCAACAGTTTGAACATTTTTAGAAAAATAAATACTTTCAGTCACTTGAAGATCACAATACACGTACATGTTTAACAAATAAGTGTCAATGTTATTAAATTTAAAAAAAGAAAGGAAAGGTTATTATTCACAATAACAAAAGAATACAATCAAGTGTGGAGTGGCGAAGTTGTAGGGAGAGACCAAGCTTTTTTTATCGTTCAAATAATCACTTATTGTGTAATACGCTTTATTCATCAAAGTATTTTTTTAAGATATGTTTTAAATTTTTGCATAGGCAAATTTATAGCCTGGTCAGGGAGCTTGTTGAACATTTTTACACTTTGACCCACGAAAGACCGCCGAACCTTTTTAAGCCTAAAGCAGGGCGTATAAAGTTTATTCTTATTGCGGGTGTTTATACTATGTACATCGCAAATTTTTTTAAAGAGGTTTAAATTGGATTTAACAAAAATAAGTACATTGAAGATGTATTGAGATGCAACAGTAAGAATTTTTATTGATTTAAAGAGCTCTCGTAGAGAATCGCGTCGCTTTAGCCCGTACATAAAACGAATTGCTCTCTCTTCTGTAATACAAAAATTTTCCCTATCTCAGCTGCATTTCCCCATATCAATAATCCGTATGACATTATGCTATGAAAGTAGCTGAAATACACGAGTCTAGCTGTTTCAATGTTTGTGCACTGTCTTATCCTTCTCACTGCATAAGCCGCCGAGCTAAGTTTTTTGGCCGTGAGTTCAATGTGTTTATCCCACTTTAACTTACAGTCAACGGTAACGCCTAAGAATTTGACACTGTGTACCCACTCTAATACTTTGCCATTAACTATTAAAGGTATATCATTGTGAGGTGCGTTCGAGAGAGAAAACTTTATACACTTGGTCTTGTCCGTGTTTAAAGCCAGGTTGTTGGTTGTAAACCAGTCAAGCACAAGTGTCATAATATTACTTACATCGTCATAATTTTGACTATTTCTGTTGACTTTAAATAGTAAAGATGTGTCGTCCGCAAATAAAACTACTTCACACAATTGTTGGGCAAGACATGGAAGGTCATTTATGTAAACAAGGAATAGAAAAGGACCGATTATGGAGCCTTGAGGCACGCCCATGTGTACCGCCGCGCTGCTGGAAGCAGCTCTGTTAACTTCTACTTTCTGAGTTCTGTTGTCCAGGTAAGAAGCTAGTACCTCAAGGGCCGTCCCAGTAACACCATAAAATTTAAGCTTGTTTTTTAGTATATTATGATCCACGCAGTCAAAGGCTTTTGAAAGGTCGCAAAAAATACCTATGACATCTTGGCTGGATTCCCACGCTTCGTAGATTATTTGAACTAAAGTAGATGTTGCATCAGTAGTGGAACGACCTTTAGTGAAACCGTACTGACGATTATGTAAGATTTTATTTACGTTAAAATAAGAGACTAATTGCGTTAAAATTAATTTTTCAAATATTTTACTTAAAGCGGGTAATATAGAAATGGGTCTGTAATTAGTGGGATCATTTTTTGTACCCTGTTTGAATAAAGGAATAATTTTACTAACTACACTGGGCGGATCGTGAAGTGGTTCCATTTCGCGCCGAAGGTGGCGTTTGTTGTTTACAGTCTTGTTTGTTTACTCACGTGAAAAATGGCGGCTTTTGGTGAAGATAATAATGAAAGTGAATCGAAAAGTGCATTCAAAAACACTTATAATGCTCGCCTACTCTAATTCTAAGAATCATAACCTTGGACACCCTACACAAACGATATTCCCTAGTATGGCTGGGCAAATCGTCAGACGTTGATCGTCGAACGATATGGCCGGTGTATCATGAAGTGACGGCATATCACGATCTGGCCATTACAACGATCGGGCGACGACATATACACTTTGGTCCTTAGGACAATTGTCTGCTTGTCTATTTGTTTCACTATCCTTTGTATTTTCTTTTGTGCAATAAAGAGTTTACAAACAAACAAACAATGTAATAAGGCCTAAAATTGGATACATATCAATAATCGTGACTGTACAAAGACGTGTGGCGTAAATTAGGGAAGGATTTTGACAAGTAGTTGGACATAAGTCTTAATAAAACTTCCAAGTCATTAAAACCAACTAGAGGAAGAACAAATGATTTTTTCAATTGCCTTTTGAAATATTGATCAATTTTATTTTACTGATATTATAAATGCGAAAGTTTGGCTATGTGTTTGTTACTCAACCACGGACTGATTCTGTTGAAATTTGATATATAGGTGGAATATAACCTAAAATACCACACAGGGTACTTTTTATCATGAAATTTCTACTGCAGCGGAATTCTTCTAACAATCAATGTATATTCGTCCACATAGGTAGTTTCTTAATTATAAGACACATATTTTGTAAAGTGACGTCTTTGGAGAAAATGCAACAGTGGAATTTGTTGCATTTTCTGGAGGCGGTGGTAACCTTAGCTTTAAGTCATTTTCTGACGTCA
The DNA here is from genome assembly GCA_018467065.1 of Ephestia elutella. NCBI lineage: Eukaryota > Metazoa > Arthropoda > Insecta > Lepidoptera > Pyralidae > Ephestia > Ephestia elutella. The sequence goes on along the minus strand of CM031593.1, from coordinate 254,065 downwards.
ACTATTTAATCTATTTTATTAGTATACTAGCTTTTGTCTGCGGCTTCTCGCGGGTTAATCCTTTCTTAGCGGATGCCTACATCATAACATCTACCTGCATGCCAAATTTCAACCCGATCCATCCAGTGGTTTGGCCTGTGCGTTGATAGATCACTATGTCAGTCAGTCAGTCACCTTTGAGTTATATATATTTAGATGACGATTTAAAAGTGCTATTTTTAAGCCAATTTTAATAAAAACAATTGATTTTGATTTCCTGTAGGAAATATGGGAAACAGAGAGGCAAAAACATACTTAGTCTCGTCTTGATCAGACGCGGCTTCGAACCCCATATCCTCTATGTGGGAGCGGATAGCCTCGAGCGAGGACACGCGCGGGTCATATCTGAAGTAGCCCGCGTTTTCTGATAACTCCACCTGGAAAATATGGGAAACTCATCATTTTAATGTCCTAAACCTGTGGAAAATGTCGGAAACACATCATTTTAATGACCTAAACCGGTTGCAAAATACATTATTTTGGTAATCTGCTGCTGGTCATCTCGAGAGAATGAAGGAGGATCGTGGCGTCAAATCAGCGTACCTGGGAAAAGTGTCAAGAAGGCGCCCAGTCGGGCGCCCCAGATATCGCTGGAGAGACACTGTGGAGGCTGATCTGCGTGAGCTGGGAGCGGATAACTGGCGAGCCACCGCGCAGAATAGAAGAATATGGCGCTCTCTCGTTTCGGAGGCCAAGATCCACTTTGGGGTCACTGAGCCAGCGGAGTAAGTAAGTAAGGTAATCTGCTGAATAAAATAATCTCAAAAAATCGTTCGAAACATAATTACCTCTTGGTCTACTTAGTAGACTACTAAGGATTCTAGGTAGACCAACCCGGTTTACTAATAAGACCAAACTAAAATTACACAATTTACACTGCTTATCACCGTCTGAGTACACCATCACGGTCTACCGAGTAGACCAAGGAGAAATTAAAGCAGAACGTATTGGTCTACTTAGCAGACCTTTAATCTACTGAGTAGACCGATCAAAAATAGACTTTACGTTAACGTGTTCTACGCCAGATAACTCCGACACGGAGTCCTCTATGCTGCGCACGCAGGACTGTCATTTCATGCCATTTATTGTCTTATTAATCTAAACTTTAATTACTTCTCGGTCTACTCAGTAAACTGTTTAGTATATCCACCATACCTGTCACTATAATGACCAAACCAAAATTACACTGCTTATTATACCGTCCGAGTAGACCATCACGTTCTACTGAGTAGACCAAGGATAAATTGAAGTAAAACGTATCAGTCAACTCTGTAGACCTTTAGTCTATTAGGTAGACCATTAGTATACTAAAAAGACCATTAGTCTACTAAGTAGACCGAAGTAGAAACAGACACATACCTTAACGTGTTCCACGCCAGGTAACTCCGACACGGAGTCCTCTATGCTGCGCACGCAGGACTGGCATGTCATGCCATTTATTGGCACTCTCACGGCTACCACCTCCGACGCCGGCTCTCTGTGGACAATGGAAATTTACGTTTAGTCACAGAATTAATATAAGTACTACGTACAGAAAGGAAGCTCCCTGCCCCTCCCGCAAAATGGCGTACCCCCTGCGTACCCCGCACTTCTCCCCCGTTGTTTTGCGGATTGGGACGCTATGACTATTAAAACGCACACATTGACGTGTTCACGGATATACAGTTTCATTTGTAGTAGTAGTAGGTATATTTGACGCCCCGTTTCTATGAAGTTTTCACCCTGTGGTTTAATTCCCTCCTCTTTAGTCGTATTCCTCATGACTGAGGGTTGTAGTCATTATATGGAATGAAACACACAACGACCATCTTGGCAATGTTAATGGAGTGGTTAGCCATTGCCTTCTCCATTTCACACACTGGCTGATAAATCATCAACCAGAGTGCAAAATAATCTTTTTCAGATTGACCTGGGTCTTGATATTTATCTATATATGTATTTGTTATAAAATATAGTATCGTTGAGTTAGTATTCCATTACACAAGTCTCGAACTTACTTTGGGGCTAGCTCAATCCGTGTGATTTGTCCGTATATATTTATAAAAAAAAAAAAACAAAAAAAGAGTGCAGGTTTCCTCACGATGTTTACCTTCACTGGAAGCAAGTGGTGGTCGATGAAAACTACCATACATGAGTCAGATTGATATACAAACTCATACGTTTGGTTAATAGAACATTTATTTTTTTATAAAAAAAAAAACATATATACGTACAATAAATAAATATATACCGACAAATCACACAAAGCAAGTTCGTGACTTACTAACTAAACGATACTGTATTTTATAACAAAAATATATATAGATAAACATCCAAGACCCAGTTCAATCTAAAAAAGATCATTTTCCATCTTGACCCGACCGGTGATCGAATCCGGGACCTCCGGTGTGGCAGTCCGACGTGGTGACCGTTGAGCCACCACGAAGGTCGTCAATTTAAAATTATACACGTGACTTTTTCAACACCAACAAAATTTTCGCACAATCTTCTTATTAGGAATCAGAAAAATACACACAGTTTGAGATTTCTTTTAAGTACAGTCTCTAGCATTAATATGTATCCAATTTTACACCTTATCACATTGTCTTAAGGGCTAAAGTGACTGTACTTCCAACAGCCATTAGCTCTGCCAAATATAGTTGCTAGTTAACCCACCGTGCGACCAAACGTTATCTTATCTAACTACTGCTTTTTGCTAACAAAACCTTGACTATCGCGGTCCAATTTAACGGTTAAGCGGAAAAATTGGAAATCTACAAGTCATTCATTAACGTTTTTTGGAAAATAACAAATGGTTTTTGAATTAGCCTTATGTTAAAAAAAGAAAAGTTCAAAGTTGTTTTGTAAAAGTACCTATAATAAGAAAATAAATATATCAATGTTTCAACAGTGCTCATTTTTTATTTATTTAATAATAAAAGTGAGAGGAAAGAGGAAGGGGAGGCATTTGCCCAGCAATAGGCCAGGAAAAAAATATGTATTTATAAAAAAAAAATACCTATGAAATGATCTCTTTAAAAGTATTCACTTTAAAAACTGTCACTTGATAGAAGACAAAACAAAATCAATTCATCAATGATTGTATTGATTTAATAGTTTTATAGCAAGTCGTATTTAAAATATACATACCCGTTCTCAAACTGGCACTTATCTTATAAAAAACACAAAAAAAAAAACAAAAAAGAAAAAGTAATTGACTGTTGATAGACCACAAAAAAATCAACTCAATATTAAAATTCGAATATTGTTTTTAAAAGTTTCCACACAAGTTCTATTCAAATTGCGTGTTGCGTTCCTAATCACGTAGCCACAACCCGAGCGGAGTGCAAACACTATCAATATTATAATGAAATGAAGCGCTAACTATGCTTTATTTTATTAGCAACAACGATATACTTGAAGAAAGGACGCGATGCGTGCGGAGTGCAAATGGATAGCGCGCGCAGCCGCTGCATCGCTTTAAAATTGGTTATTTATTTAAATTTTAGGTAGATATGTAATTAGTAATGACGAAATATGTTGTGAATACCTATATATGATTTAACTAGCTTTTGCCCGCGGCTTCGCCCGCGTGAATTTCCCACGGGAACAGTGCTTTTTTCCCGGGATAAAAAGTAGCCTATGTGCTATTTCAGGTCATTATCTACCTCTGTACCAAATTTCATCGAAATCCGTCCAGTAGATTTTGCGTGATTGAGTAACAAACATCCTCACAAACTCACAAATTCACAAACTCACAAACTCACATCCAAACTTTCGCATTTATAATATTAGTATGGATTATTAAAAACTCTACAAATTTATTGAAAAAAAGATATTATCTTAATTTAGTTAATAAATGACTTAGTAGTTAAAAATACTTTAAAAAATTGCAAGTACTATTTTATTTAAAACCTTTTTGTTGTAGACATAAAGGGGACATAAGGGGGGGGGTCTTTTGCCCAGTAGAGGAACAAATCAGCTAAGTAAAAAAATACACATACAGTTTTAATTAGTATTATAGGTGTACTCACCTATAATATGAAAAAGATTACGCTGCAATCTTAACCAACGCGATAGGAGCGAGCCAGTTGCACCCCGCTCGCCGTCGCGGTAGCTCAATTGTACTCTATATATAATTCCTTATGTCAATATATATCCATACAGTTTTTGAAAATCCTTGGGCGCGCTGAGCACTAGACAACTATATTTATAGGATTTTGAAGAGTTCAAGTTCTTAGGTAACCCCGTGATTTATTATAACTAACTCTCTCTCTCTTTAGTCGTATTTCCTCATGACTGAGAGTCGTGGTCATTATATGGAATGAAACACACACCACGACTCTCATAGCAATTTTAATGGAGTGGTTTGCCATTGCCTTCTCCATTTCACACACTAGCTGATAATCATCAGCAGAGTGCAGGTTTCCTCACGATGTTTTCCTTCACCGGAAGCAAGTGGTGGTCGATGAAAACTAACACGAATCAGATTGGTATACAAACTCATGTAGCCCGGGCAGGATTCGAATCATGGGATTTTGTATCCACAGGCGGGCGACCTACCACTCGGCCACCACCGCTTCAACTAAGTAACTAGTCAAATTCATTTATTCAGTCAATAAAGAGTGAGACTCAAGTGGATATCTTGTACAGATACAATTTTTATGTATTTTAATGCACTAAACTGCACCAAGATATCCCTAACGAAAAAGTAGACAAAAAAGAAATATTGTACGAAAATTATATTCACCACTTGTGTCTTCAATTTTCACCCTGTCGTTTGTTCAAATAACTTTAATCCATTATAAAGGGGAAAAAACAAAAAAAAAACAGATATAAAGCGCTTAAAGCCGCTAAAGGAATAGAGGATCAGAAATAAAGTGCTAAAGCCGCTGCACTGTTTAAGACCTTCGTCAAACTATGGTGTCGTGTGAAGCTATGGCTTTTGTTAAACAATTAGTCATGGCCAATAATGGTTACCGAGTTGTTTTATTACAAGGGGATATATAATAATGACATCACTCAGTTTTACAGGTAATGAAGCAGAAATACTAGTCTTATTTTTCACTTTAGCTACAGCGCAGCTTCTAAAATTGACAGACTGATTGGTATGTCAACGCAGAGACGAAATAGTGAAATTTGAAATGCAGAGAGGTTATTTCTATTTGAAAATTTCTCCCCTAGGAGGGGGAAATGGGTAAAAAAAGAAAAAGCTGTTTTTTTATAATACAATACAATATAAAAAAATATTTTAGACAACATTTTAACCAAAATCAAAACGGAATTGAAATAAAAAAAAAAACAAAAAAAAATATTAGAAATAATAATTTACAGTTAAAGACAAAAAAAAAATCAAAGAAAAAAATCAAAAGTTAAAATAACTAGGTAGTAGAAATAAGAAAAAACTTATTTTTATTTTAAAAAAAGAACTTACATTTACAAATGAACTGACATTAATAAATCAATCAAAATTAAAGAACCGGAACGCACCCCGCGCACAACTATTCTAAACTCAAATTGGCACCGACCAATCGCCGCGCAGATTCAAAATGGCGGCTGTGTTTTAAAAAACTGCTTAGATTATACAACATTATATTATTTTGCAATAACATTAGTGTTTGTGTAACTTGACTGTGCGATGTATTATTATAGTGATATGTTATTGGTGAATTATCTTCATAACATTGTCTATTTAATACTATACAATATAACTATAAAGCATAACAGTCACAGCTGCACAGAATAGGTAATAGTACAGGTCCTTGATTCTACAAATTATAAACGTAGATGTCGTGCCTCAGTTGTGTCTCAAAAGCCAAAGAAATCGTAATAAAACATAGAAGTCTTACAGAGATCTTGTCACTTTATTTTAATTTCTTTGGCTCATAAGACACAATAAAATTGATAATCGCCCCCAGATCCAGTTGGGCCCACAGTTTTTCAGCAGACTTTAAAGACCAAAAAGAGGAGGGTCTCAAGTTGGCTGTATTTTTTTATTAATATGCAACAATTTGGCCTAAAAAAACAAAAAATATTGCTTAAAAAGGGCTTCACCGAAACCAGTAAAATTTTAAGTGTACTTAGTCTATAAGCTAATGATGCTAATAGATTGTAGCTTTGAGACATAATATATTATGATTAAATAATTAGTTTTCGACGTGAAAAAGAAGGGTGCCCTTTGTTTCGCTTAAAATTTTTGTCTCTAATTTCACTTCGCCGAACCTTATTGGCCTAAACATGTTATGCACAATTATTGTCTCGCCTAATTGATGTTTTTGTACAATAATAATTTAGCCTAATAATTATTACATGCAATTTTTGAGTCTCTATTATTAGATGTTCTAAAATCGTTTGGCTTTTAATTTTTTACACCTAACGATATCCTCGTATAAATTTGTTTGAGACAATTATTACTTACTATAATAATCACTTCTTATAATTATAACTAATTGTATATTAGTAAAATTAATTATTACTATTAGTACTTTCTTACCGGCATGGGTACTGTGACATGTCTATCACAGCAGTGCCGGAGATAAGGACAGGCCAGTCTGTCGTCAATCATTTTCAGAATGATGTGAATGATGTAATGCACTACTAATAATAATTCCTAAAAATCTTCATAAGTCACAGATCCGACTTAGAGCACCCCGACTTCACGTGGCTCAAGTTTGCCCTATACTAGAGTGTTATTCCTTCGCGCGGAACCAGAAGCTCGCGAAGGAGGTCCTGAGAGAAATGAGGGCACGAGGCCGAACCGCAGCGAGGGGGGGAGGTGGCGAGCGAAGCGAGCCGGCGACCTCTCGAGCGTAGCGAGGTCGAGTGCACGAATAAATCGAAGGGCCGACGGAGCGAGTCTTCTGGTGGAGTCACCCAGAAATAGTTGCATGCTGCATGCCTGCTTGGATGCTGCATGCTTGCTTGCATGCTGCATGCTTGCTTGCATGCTGCATGCTTGCTTGCATGCTGCATGCTTGCTTGCATGCTGCATGCTTGCTTGCATGCTGCATGCTTGCTTGCATGCTGCATGCTTGCTTGAATGCCGCATGCAACTGCATGCTTGCTTGCATGTGGCATGCTTGCTTGCATGCTGCAGGCTTTCTTGCATGCTGTATGCTTGCTTGCATGCTGCACGCTTGCTTGCATGCTGCACGCTTTAGTTCACATGCCTAATATAACTTTCTTTTACTTCTCGACATTTATCAAACACAAATCCATCAATGTTTAATTTTAGTCCCCCCCTATTAGATTTAAATACTTTGTAATAATTATCAGAAATTATTATAACAGAAATAATTAGGTGTTACAATATTGTGCTTAATTGCTTTGTACGAAATATTAATTAGTATTTGTGAATATTAGAAATAATCAATTATTAGGCCTAATGACTTATTTGGAAAGTAAATATACGGCGATAAAAACTTAGGCGAATCAAAAATAGGCTAAACTAAATTAGAATTCATAAAAATGTACGAATGAATGTTGTACTAAAAGTTTGTGCACCAAACTACATTAGGAGTACAAAAAATTAGGGGAAACAATAGAGACCCGAAAAAGAAACTTGGGCTTCAATTCAACGCAGCCTGCGTTGAAGGCCCAGTTTCAATAAAAAAAAATTGACTTTGACTAAGAAAAAAAAGGTTGGGAATCTCTGAACTAAACAATTAAATGCATCATAGGATCGAGAGAAAAATGTTTGGTAATATCTGATCTACACTATAGCAAAGAAAAAATACATGATTATAGATAGATTTAGACTCAGAGGTACATGTCGCATAGGAGAAAATGTTGGGAACCTCTGAATTAAACAACGAGATACATCATAGGATCGAAAAAAGATTGGGAATCTCTGCTCTACACTGTAGATTGCTGCAAAGTAGGGAACCGAGGGCAAGCCACATACAAGCGCTTCAATTAAGTACACTACTACAAGCTTGAGACCCCGAGGTGCTTACGCACACACGCGCTGTCACGTACGGACTAAACCGGTTTACACTGGCTCGGCAGGTGGAGAAAATCAGGGGCTCGCGCACTCGCGCAGTTGTTATTCACGCTCCTGATATTTTAGGATTTTGATGTGTTTTAAAGTAAATTATGAACAAAATGGTTTACTGGACAGAATGCAGGAACAATAATGTGAAAAAAATATATAAGTAGATTATTATAGTATAGGTGTAAGCTGTTATGATAGATATAAGCTTGTGAATAAATAAATAAATAAATAAATAAATAAAATAAATATTAATCTGTGCTACTGCCTTAGATGAATTAGCTACTGCCTTGGGAACCTCTGAACAGAACAACGAGATGCATCATACGATTTGGGAAGTCTGATCTACACTATAGCAAAGAAAAATACATGACTATAGATAGATTCTATAGACTCACAGTACCTCACATGTCGGCCCTATGGGTCAAAAGGTTGGGTACCTCTGAAGTAAACAACGAGATACATCATAGGATCGAAAAAAAGGTTGGGAATCTCTGCTCTACACTAGATTCTACTGCCTTAGATAGAAGTACATGTCGCATATGGTAAAAGGTTGGGCACCTCTGAACAAACAATAAGATGCATATAAGATAAAATGAAGCATGCGTGTTTGCTATCATCTATCTCTGTATCCAATTGGCTTTATCATGGCTAAAGATAGCCTTGAATTGTTAACTAGAGTAACTCTTAGAAATTAGTATTATAAGGGCTATGGGTAAGTTTAATTTTGAATCCAGTCAATGGACTGCGGTGATTGCTTACCATCAGACAACCCGCATGCTCGTTTGGCTACTATTCTATATATAATAAAACTTTTTTCCAAAAAAGTGAACCGACTTCCATAATAAAACTTAAAATCATGAAATAACAATAAAGAAAAATATATTAGCATGCTACCTACTGAATGAGGTGAAGTCGGTGCCAAGTGCAGGACTATGTAATTGTTTAGCTAGGCATTTTGTATATGTACCTACATGATTCTAATGTTAATTTATATTATTTAATATTAAATTTGGCACCGACTTCACCTCATTCAGTAGGTAGCATGCTAATATATTTTTCTTTATTGTTATTTCATGATTTTAAGTTTTATTATGGAAGTCGGTTCACTTTTTTGGAAAAAAGTTTTATTTTATCATTTTTAGTGCTTCTACACCTTTTCATTTTCTTTAATAAAAACTTAAACTTTTCTTTCACTGGTGGCCGAAAATAAAGAATTAAGAATTCGAAACTTTTTATGTCAGTTTGATTTGAAATGTCAGAACATGTCAAATTGTCTATTATTTTTGGCACATAAATAGACCGTGAGCACGCGACGACCAAACCTTCCTTATTTTAAAAATGCTGAATATTTCACTGCGTGGTATATACGAGTAAAAAATATTAGCGACTAAGTATGAAGTTTGGATCTTAGTTGCTTATGCAGGTAATATGGATAGCAAGGATGATTTTTATAGGTATAAAAAGCACCCTTGGGGCCTTTCAAAGTAATACATATTAAATTCAGCTTTTATAATAAAATAAAAATTCAGCTTTTATAAATAACAAATTCAGCTTTTATAATAAAAGAAATAATTCAGTAAAGTTACAATGTCTAGCAGGGGTTTATATCTGCACCAATTGCCTGGTAATGGATGGCGTGATTTCTTAAATTATTAGGAATAAAATCTTTAAAAATCTTTACTTTAAGGAAATTGAGTTACCACTTTAAATGTTATTGCTACAAATAATCTGCCTAAGTAATCATGATCCAACTTTTATAGTCACTAAATGTTTGGAACATACACAGAAAATCTTTAGTTTTAATAAAATAAGGAAGGGCATGCTATCGCGGGCTTTTGCTCTATAATGCAATGTTGGTATTTTTATATTTTGTTAGGTATCTTTAAAATTACCGAACAGATTCTGACGTGGTTAAAATGGGACCAACTTGGGTATATATCATTACGAATAAAAAAACAATTTCGGAAATCAGTCCACTGTAGGCGGAGAAATCGGCGAACATACATAAAAAAAAAACATACATACATCGAAACATATAACCTCCTCCTTTTTTGGGAAGTCGGTTGAAAATACTCAATACTCAATATTTTATTGCATCCATAGAGTTGACATGATGACATATAAATGAGAAAGTACATTTATGAAACCTGTCGGCATAGCAACTTGGTTAAAAGAGAGGAGATCGCATATCATACTTACTAATTACAAATTTCCTAAAACTGTATAACTTCTTTTCTTTGAGTTTGTTCTTTTAACTGAGTTTCTGGCACTATTTCCTTACTAATATTATAAATGCGAAAGTGAGTCTGTTTATTTATTTGTTTGTTAGTTACCTCTTCACGCTTTATCTACTGAACTAATCCTTCTGAAATTTTGCATACACATAGTTACATTAGAAGTACTGAGAAGGACATGGGTTAGGCACCTTTCGATCCGAGAAAAAAAGCACTGTTTCCGTGGAAAATTCACGCAGGCGAAGCTGCGGGAAAAAGCTAGTATTTAAATATCAATACATTTAATAAAACTGTAACTGGTCTGTATCTGTACATAGAAGATTAAAAAAAAAAAACTATGAGGGGTCTTTATGGGGGGCCAATAGAAGCCTAAACCATTTTTTGTAGAATTTTTGTCTGTCTGTCTTTCTGTCTGCCTGTCTTTCTGTCTGTATGTTTGTACGCGCATCACGCAAAAACTACTGGACCAAATTTGATGCGGATTTCACTGTTGTATTAAAGAAACTTAAAATATGGCGTAGGTTTCATCTTGATGCGCCGCTTAGAACCTGAGATATGCGCGGACGAAGTCGCGGGCACAGGCTAGTCCCTACTAATATTATAAATGCAAAAGTGAGTTTGTTTGTTTGTAACCTCTTCACGCTTTATCTACTGAACTAATCCTTCTGAAATTTTAGTTAGATTAGAAGTACTGAGAAGGACATGGGTTAGGCACCTTTCATCTCGAGAAAAGCACTGTTGACGTGGGAAATTCACGCGGGCGAAGCTGCGGGAAAAAGCTAGTATTTATATTTAATAAAAATAAGATCAAAATAATTAAAAAGATCTATGCTAAGACTTTTGAAAACAGATAATTTTTGTTTTTCAAAATTCAATTTTTTTCAAAATCACCTATTCAAAAGTTTGTATAGTTTCAATTTACTGTTATGTTTTTTTAAGTGTGTATCTTACGGTGTCACGTCAGTTTTGTGGACCAAATAAAAAAAATAGTTTTTTTTAACCTCCATTGTCCTACTGCTGGAAAAAGGTTCCACCTGTGGCTTTAAAAATAAAATAAAAATTACAAGACAACCTAATCCATCTATATTCATAAAAATTGACAAGGTCATACCACAACCATGCAAAACTACTTCACCTTACTTCAATGGAAACTAACCGCTATCACCAACACATAGAGTTCCAAGAATGATATCCTGACCAGTTAGCGTGTACCAGAAACCGGCCATGCGATAATGGCGATACGAGGTCGTTGCTTTCGCTTTCATTAAGCTCGTTAAAAGCTCATGAGTTTACAAAAGCTTGGATAAATAGTGTCATTGATGCCTTAGAATATGGCAATAGTTACAAGCATTACTTATGGGCGGGACACCTGGCAAGAAGGAATGATGAAAGGTGGAGTAAGGCTGTGACCGAGTGGTATCCGAGAGATGGAAAGCGAAGCGTAGGACATCCGGCTGCTAGATGGGTCGAAGATGTAAGGAATATTGCTGGCAAGAACTGGATTGCCAAGGACCTAGGATAGAGAAGCTTGGCGTAGACAGAGGGAGGCTTATACCCAGCAGTGGGTAGCAGAAAGCTGACGATGATGATGATAATGTAAGTATGTTTCTTTACTGTACCAAAGTTTGTTGAGCAGAGGAGCCAAATAAATCCTAATCCTAACTAATATTATAAACTACCGCGCCCCGGGGCTTCGCTCCCGTGGGAATTTCGGGATAAAAAGTACCCTATGTGCTATTCCCGGTATTTGTCTACCTGTATACCAAAATTCATCGAAATCCGTCCAGTAGATTTTGCGTGATTGAGTAACAAACATCCTCACAAACTCACATCTAAACTTTCGCATCCTAACTAATATTATAAATACGAAAGTGAGTTTGTTTGTTTATTTGTTTGTTACCTCTTCACGCTTCATCTACTGAACCAATCTTCCTGAAATTTCGCATACACATAGTTAGAAGTACCGAGAAGGACATATGATACTTTTCATCCCGGGAAAAAGCACCGTTCCCGTGGGAAATTCACACCGAAGCCGCGGGCAAAAGAAGTAAGTGAGAAATAAGAAATTGTATCACGGTCATGGGAAGTCAACATCCAGACAAAGAGACACTCCGATCCGGTAACAAAGAAACAAGTTGAAACTGGGCCGAAACATGCGCCGGCGCGGCGCCTTTCTCTCGTTTATTGTTCGAAAGTTCAATTTAAGGCGCTTAGAGTGACATAGGCCTGTGAAATGGTGTTTTTCTAAAGACTAATGCTCAGCTGTTAGCCAGAAAAATCTGAAAAAAATATATGTGTACTATCAGGTCTTCAGTAACATTTGCTTCAATTATTTTTTTCGTAACATAAAAACTACTATATGAAAAAAAAACGGAATGGCATGTATTTCTTACTCGCTACTGTTCCGAAATGACGTTGCCGTTCGGAAAAATTTTATTACATAAAAAATACACCATTTATTTTACTTCAATCGCGTCAAATCTCATGCAAATCGAGCAACATTTTTTATACCAATGTACTTATATTAATTCTGTGCCAATGTGTATAAAACAAAGATCATTTGGCCATTTCGCGTTGTCTCTGAGCGCGCGTCTCTACCTATACAGCGGGGATGCGGGATACCTCGCGTCCATACGCGCGCTTTACCCATAAAAACAAAAGAGCATCGGGCACCTAGGGCCCTAACGACTAAAACTTACTACTGCAAAAAGCTGAGCTGCCAGCGATAGTGGCTGATAAGCAACTGTCGTTATGGTCGGTCACTAGATGGGTGACCAAAAATATATTCGCTCGGAGGCAGATTGGTATGCAAACCCATGTGAACACGCGTAAGATTTGAACCTGGGGCCTATCGAACCACAAACTCAGCCCTGAAAACACAACACACCTATTTTGAGCAGTCGCGCAATAAGCACACGAGAAAACCATCTTGGATTGTTTATATAACAATCGGTTTTGTTTGCGATGCGAGAAAAACCGGATGTGTTGACGCATTTTGGGACTCATGAATGAACCAGTGTTGTGAACCAGCTTAACTTATGACCTGGGGGCCGATTCTGCTAATAACAAACGTAGATATCGCGTCTTAATGAGCGATTTTCTGACAGCCATATTAAGAAAAAAAAAATCAGTATAAAAAGTCTCAACAGATAGCGTTTTATAAAAGCCGAGTCGTAATAATGGCTGAACCTATATCGTGCGCTTTTTCTTGTTAACCAGAGGCAGAAAATAAAATCACCTAACAGTTTGACAGTTGCACAAATCACAATATTGATACATTTTAAATGTTTTTTTTATTAAGTTTTATTTAAAAAAAAAAAATGCCGAGCCCGTGAATTTTTGCTTTTTGTATGGAATTTTTTCTCTCGCCTTTACTTAAGCGCCATCTATGATGTCATTTGCAACTATTATTTTTTTATTTGGGTCTCGGAAAATCCCTCATTGTGCCTAAAAAGCCAAAGAGATAGTCCTCATCATCTCGAGTCGAAATGGCAAAAATTAGATTTTTTTAACCAGTATTTAGCCACTTCCACCATATCGTTGGCCTCATTTATGTCCTCCAAGGTACAGGAGGAAGGGCAGTTGGGGCATGTTAAAAGATGAGCCATAGATTGGACGGCTCCACAATCACATAGGCTATCAGACGAGTACCACCACCTGACTCGGTTCTCACGGCATCTCCCAACACCAGTCCGGAGTCTGTTTAGAATCCTCCAGAATGCCCAGGGGAGGTCGCCATTTGGTGGGAGCTTCTCGGCTGGAGGGAGGTCCGTAGTACTAATAGGGAGGGAGGTCCGTAGTATTCATAGGGAGTCAACAGCAGATAGGGACACCTATAAGTGGCCTTTCCTGTTTGTTTAACGAGCGATCGGATCATGGTGGAACTGCCATTGCTGACCTACAGACTAACTCGCAGACCAACTAGTTGGTGCGTGGAGTACCTAAAGTATGCCCCACGTTACAACTGCCACATTCAGTAGCGGATTTAGAGGGGGGGGGGCACGTGCCCCCCCCAGACTTCTTTTTTGTGTACGTACTGTGGAGGGAGATTCCATGACAGTGCATATCAAATTAAGAAATAACAGAAACGTGCCTCCCCCCCAGACAGCATCAGGCAGGACTTGTGATGTGCCGTTTCCGAAATTTTCAAAGAAACAGCGAAAGTTTCTTGGAAATTTCACGGAAATAACGGGAAATTTTCCTAAAAGCCTGAGAAATTTCTGAGAATTTTCGGAAATTATCAAGGGAAGAAATGTTCGGGAACAGAAAATTTCTCGGCGGCACATTGCTAGGCAGGACGAATGTCGATTTGTTGCACCAAACATTCATAATCCGCCACTTGTGCCCCCCCCCAGAAAAAAAAATCTGGATCCGCCGTTGGCCACATTGCATGTTACATTCCACGTAATAACACAGATAAGAGCTCTCAAACAGGAAGGAAGGATATAATATTATCTGTGGTAAGATCTTATAATATTGTTAGGAATCCGCGCTTTTATCGAGTCTCGCCCACGTTCAATATGACAGGAATTTTTCATTAAGCGACCGAGCGAAATTCCACGCAAGCCATTGAGGGCACGAACCAGTTTCAGTTAGCCTTCAAGTCTAACGAATCTTGACTCTGTCCACCCCGTAAGGGAGACCCCGACTCACATGGATGAAAGATACATACATACATAGAATCACGACTTTATCCCTTACGGGGTAGACAGAGCCAAGAGTCGTGAGACTCAAAGGCCACGCTTAGCTGAATAGTGGGCTTATTGATGGAATGGAGATTCAGATATAGTGACAGGTTGCTAGCCCATCGCCTATGAGATGAGGAATCAACCATGACCGGAATAGATAAGATTGATTTTCATATAGCAATATTCTAGATTTATACGATAAAAAAATACCTATAAAATCATTTTCTTTTATTAAAAACCGACAGCATTCTATCCTTGTTAATTCCATGAAAAAGAGCGTGATAGAAGCATTTAAAACTTCCACAGAT
>CM031593.1:163165-238724 GCA_018467065.1 Ephestia elutella | reverse complement strand
ATACTCAATACTCAATATTTTATTGCATCCATATGACATATAAATGAAAAAGTACATTTATGAAACCTGTCGGGATAGCAACTTGGTTAAAAGAGAGGAGATCGCATATCATACTTATTACAAATTTCCTAAAACTGTATAACTGAGTTTTGGCACTATCCCTAACTAATATTATTAATGCGAAGAAAGTGAGTCTGGTTATTTATTTGTTTGTTGATTACCTCTTCACGCTTTATCTACTGAAATAATCCTTCTGAAATTTCGCATACACACTAACTATAAACTAACTGTCGCTACACACACAGTTAGATTGGAAGCATACTAAAGAAGGACATGGGTTTATATACCTTTCATCCCGAGAAAAAGCACTGTTTCCGTGGAAAATTCACGCGGGCGAAACTGCGGGAAAAAGCTAGTATTTAAATATTGAAAAATAGTTTTTTTAACCTCCATTGTCCAAAGGTTTCCCCTATGCCCTTCCAAAACTAAAATAAGTAAAAAAATAAGACAACCTAATCCATCAATATTCATAAAAATTGACAAGGTCATACCACAACCATGCAAAACTACTTCACCTTACTTCAATGGAAACTAACCGCTATCACCAACACATAGAGTTCCAAGAATGATATCCTGACCAGTTGGCGTGTACCAGAAACCGGCCATGCGATAATGGCGATACGAGGTCGTTGCTTTCGCTTTCATTAAGCTCGTTAAAAGCTTGAGATTGATTACAAAAGCTTGGATAAATAGTGTCAAACCAGTGCCTTAGAATATGGCAATAGTTACAAGCATTGCCTTAAGGCGGGATACCTGGCAAGAAGGAATGATGAAAGGTGGAGTAAGGCTGTGTTCCAGTGGTATCCGAGAGATGGAAAGCGAAGCTTAGGACATCCGGCTGCTAGGTGGGTCGAAGATGTAAGGAGTATGGCTGGCAAGAATTGGATTGCCAAGGACCTAGGATAGAGAAGCTTGGCGTAGACAGAGGGAGGCTTATACCCAGCAGTGGGTAGCTTAAGCTGACGATGATGATGATAATGTAAATGCTGTTTCTTTACTGTACCAAAGTTTGTTGAGCAAAGGAGCCAAATAAATTCTAATCCTAACTAATATTATAAACTAGCCGCGCCCCGGGGCTTCGCTCCCGTGGCAAGTTTCGGGATAAAAAGTACCCTATGTGCTATTCCCGGTATTTGTCTACCTGTATACCAGAATTTTACTTCGAAATCCGTCCAGTAGATTTTGCGTGATTGAGTAACATGAAACATCCTCACAAGCTCACATCTAAACTTTCGCATCCTAAGTAAAGTGATGAGTTTATTATTACCCCCATATTGAGTGTTGTTAGTTTGTTTGTTTGTTTGTTTGTTACCTCTTCACGCTTCATCTACTGAGCCTTTCTTGCAGGAAATTTCGCATACACATAGTTAAGAAGTACAAGAAAGAAGGACATGAGTCGCACTACTCATCCCGGGAAGAGGCACGGTTCCCAGTGGGAAATTCACGCGGGCGAAGCCGCGAGCGAAAGCTAGTTTATAATGTAGAATAGTTGAATGCGAAAGTGAGTTTGTTTGTTTGTTACTTCTTCACGCTTCATCAGTAGAACCAATATCTTCCTGAAATTTAGCATACACATAGTTAGAAGTACTGAGAAGGACATAGGGTACTATTCATCCCGGGAAAAACACTGTTCCCGTGGGAAATTCGGCCTCGGACC
Source organism: Ephestia elutella (assembly GCA_018467065.1). Taxonomy (NCBI): domain Eukaryota; kingdom Metazoa; phylum Arthropoda; class Insecta; order Lepidoptera; family Pyralidae; genus Ephestia; species Ephestia elutella. Next base: position 237,007 of record CM031593.1, on the reverse strand, counting down.
CTTCTGACCCGCAATTTTTGACCCGCTGAATAAAAGTACCCTTATGACCCGTTTTCAAGTGCCCATACGACCCACTTCGGGTCAGAACAATTTTTAATATTAAATTAATTATTTATTTGGTATCCCTCCGACCCGCTCGTACGAAACAAAGGAAATTCATAAAATGTACAGTGATAACAAAAAGTGTTTGACATTGAAATTAATATTATTTATATGCATTAGGAATGTGATGTGTTCTTGAGACATCAAAGTATTTTTATTTTTTTATAAAGGTATGGTATGGGTACCACTAATTTGAAACAAAGGACTGCCTGCCTGTTATCTGCACCTGCATTTGATTTGTTACAATGGTCCGGTTTCTATCGGTACCAGAAGCCAGGTAGCAAAAAGTACCCGAGATAACCAATTGACAATATCTATTGTTATATACTCATATGACGACAATTAAAGGTCATCATTCGAATCAAGGGCATTCGTACCCCACCCCTTTCCAGGCATCAAGTATAATAAATAAATTAATAAGAAAAAAAACTTTAAAAAAACTTTTATGCATTGTCATCCAAACTAAACGTGTGTACAAATTTTCAGCTCAATCGGTTGAGATATCTACTTCAAAATTGAGTTCTAAGATTCTACCCGAATGGTGGCACTCAAAAATAAATAAATATTTAAACGGAAAAATAAAGCCTAAATATATAAAATTTAATATATTTAGGCTTAATTTTTTTTATGGGATTTTTGTTTAGAAATTTTAGCAGAAGAAGCTGCCATGACCAAAATAAAAGTGGCTAAAATTGAAAGCATGGCATCCTTGCGAAACGAAGAAACAGTGAAATTTAAAAAGATAAAAGAATTAATTTCATATTAAAACAATTTTACGATAAACACATAACTATTGGCCATTGTTTAGAAAAATTGATTACGTATGTGTTTGATAAAATTATAAATAGTAATAAATATTATATTTTATAATCCTTATCTGGTTTTATTTCACCAACAGAACCATTTTGATCACTTTGACAATACTCTACCTACTCATTGATAAGAATCATATTCGAGAGCTTGGGTATATTCACTCAACCTTTTTTTGAAACAATAAGTAGTAGATATACATTGCAACTCATCCTGTAACGAACATTACTTGTTTTGTAAATCTAATTATTTTCTTATTACTTTAATTTTGTCAGTGACTGTACCTGTTAGAAAAACGGGTCAAAAAGGACATGAAAAGAAGAAGCGGGTCATACGGGTACTTTTTTAGAGACTGGGTCAAAACCTGTGGGTCAGAAGGGTCCGAGGCCGGAAATTCACACCGAAGCCGCGGGCAAAAGTAAGTGAGAAATAAGAAATTGTATCACGGTCATGGGAAGTCAACATCCAGACAAAGAGACACTCCGATCCGGTAACAAAGAAACAAGTTGAAACTGGGCCGAAACATGCGCCGGCGCCTTTCTCTCGTTTATTGTTCGAAAGTTCAATTTAAGGCGCTTAGACTGACATAGGCCTGTGAAAAGGTGTTTTTTAAAAGACTAATGCTCAGCTGTGGTTAGCCAGAAAAATCTGAAAAAATATATGTGTACTATAAGGTCTTCAGTATCATTTGCTTCAATTATTTTTTTCGTAACATAAAACTACTATATGAAAAAAAAAACGGAATGGCATGTATTTCTTACTCGCTACTGTTCCGAAATGACGTTGCCGTTCGGAAAAAAATTTACATCAATAAAACTTTTTTCCAAAAAGTGAACCGACTTCCATTATAAAATTAAAAATCATGAAATAACAATAAAAGAAAAATGTATTAGCATGCTACCTACTCTGAATGAGGTGAAGTCGGTGCCAAGTGCAGGACTATGTAATTGTTTAGCTAGGCATTTTGTATATATACATGATTCTAATGTTAATTTAGATTATTTAATATTCAATTTGGCACCGACTTCACCTCATTCTGTAGGTAGCATGCTAATACATTTTTCTTTATTGTTATTTCATGATTTTTAATTTTATAATGGAAGTCGGTTCACTTTTTTGGAAAAAAGTTTTATTTTATCATTTTTAGTCACAGACAAATAATAGTAAAATAAATATTAAAAAAAAATATTTCTGTGTTTTTAGTGCTTCTACATCTTTTCATTTTCTTTAATAAAAACTTAAACTTTTCTTTCACTGGTGGCCGAAAATAAAGAATTAAGAATTCGAAACTTTTTATGTCAGTTTGATTTGAAATGTCAGAACATGTCAAATTGTCTATTATTTTTGGCACATAAATAGACCGTGAGCACGCGACGACCAAACCTTCCTTATTTTAAAAATGCTGAATGTTTCTCTGCGTGGTATATACGGGTAAAAAAATTAGCGACTAGGTATGAAGTTTGGATGCAAGTTGCTTATGTAGGTAATATGGATAGCAAGGATGATTTTTATAGGTATAAAAAGCACCCTTGGGGCCTTCCAAACTAATATTAAATTCAGCTTTTATAACAAAACAAATATAACTATAATTTAGTAAAGTTACAATATCTAGCAGGGGTTTATATCTGCACCAATTGCCTGGCAATGGATGGCGTGATTTCTTATATTATTAGGAATAAAATCTTTAAAAAAACTTTACTTTAAGGAAATTGAGTTACCACTTTTAATGTTATTGCTACAAATAATCTGCCTAAGTAATCATGATCCAACTTTTATAGTCGCTAATCGCTATTTCTATGTTGGGAACATACACAGAAAATCTTTAGTTTTAATAAAATAAGGAAGGGCATGCTATCGCGGGCTTTTGCTCTATAATGCAATGTTGGTATTTTTATATTTTGTTAGGTATCTTTAAAATTACCGAACAAATTCTGATGTGGTTAAAATGGGACCAACTTGGGTATATATCATTACGAATAAAAAACAATTTCGGAAATCAGTCCACTGTAGGCGGAGAAATCGGCGAACATACATAAAACAAAAACATACATACATCGAAACATATAACCTCCTCCTTTTTTGGGAAGTCGGTTGAAAAATACACCATTTATTTTACTTCAATCGCTTCAAATCTCATGCAAATCGAGCAACATTTTTCATACCAATGTGTATAAAACAAAGATCATTCGGCCATTTCGCGTTGTCGCTGAGCGCGCGTCTCTATACAGCGGGGGTGCGGGGTACCTCGCGTCATGCTTTGCCCATAAAAACAAAAGAGCCTCGGGCACCTAGGGCCTTAACGACTACTTACTACTGCAAAAAGCTGAGCTGCCAGCGATAGTGGCGGTTAAACAACTGTCGTTATGGTCGGTCACTAGATGGGTGACCAAAAATATATTCGCTCGGAGGCAGATTGGTATGCAAACCCATGTGAACACGCGTAAGATTCGAACCTGGGACCTATCGAACCACAACTGAGCCCTGAAAACATAACACTCCTATTTTGAGCAGTCGCGCAATAAGCACACGAGAAAACCATCTTGGTTTGTTTATATAACAATCGGTTTTGTTTGCGATGCGAGAAAAACCGGATGTGTTGACGCATTTTGGGACTCATGAACCAGTGTTGTATTAGCTTAACTTATGACCTGGGGGCCGATTCTGCTAATAACAAACCAATAATTTTAGATATATATATATTATAGATTCTACTAATAATAATCGCGTCTCAATTGTGCCTGAAAAGCCAAAGAGTTAGTCCTCATCATCTCGAGTCGAAATGGCAAAAATAAGATATTATTTGACCAGTATTTGGCCACTTCTACCGCCCTATCGTTGGCCTCATTCAGGCCCTTGATTCTACAACTAACAAACGTAGATGTCGTGCCTCAGTTGTGTCTCAAAAGCCAAAGAAATCGTAATAAAAAATAGAAGTCTTACAGAGATCTTGTCACTTTATTTTAATTTCTTTGGATCTTGAGACACAATTGAGACACGACATCTACGTTTGCAATTAGTAGAATCGGCCCCCAGGTCTTCCAACGTAAAGGAGAAAGGGCAGTTGGGACATGTCCCACTCATCTTTTAACGACCCAACTTCCTTCCGACCCCTTCCTCCTTTACCTAGGAAGACCTCAATGAGGCCAACGATAGGGCGGTGTAAGTGGCCAAATATTGGTAAAAAATTATGTCATTCAAGATATCATTATATAATATTTAATTTAATTTTGCTACATCCTACACTGGGTACATGTTTAACTGCACTTTTTTTGTCATCTTTGTTTGTCAAATTATGAATTATGATGATGATGAATGACACAGATAAGAGTTCTCAAATAGGAAGGAAGGATATAATATTATCTGTGGTAAGATCTCATAATATTGTAAGGAATCCACGGTTTTATCGAGTCTCGCCCACGTTCAATATGACAGGAATTTTTCATTAAGCGACCGAGCGAAATTCCACGCAAGCCATTGAGGGCACGAACCAGTTTCAGTTAGCCTTCGAGTCTCACGAATCTTGGCTCTGTCCACCCCGTAAGGAGACCCCAAAAAAAGATAAAGATACCAAAAAACATAAAAGACTAGCTTTTGCCCGCGGCTTCGCCCGCGTGAATTTCCCACGGTAACAGTGCTTTTTCCAGGAATAAAAGGTAATCTATGTCCTTCTCGGTACTTCTAACTATGTGTATGCGAAATTTCAGGAAGATTGGTTCAGTAGATGAAGCGTGAAGAAGTAACAAACAAACAAAACAAACAAACTCACTTTCGCATTTATAATATTAGTTAGGATTAGGATGAGATAAATAATAAAAATATTTAGAAAATTCTTAAAAATCACCTCACTGACAATCCTTTTTACTCAGTTACCTCCCTCCCCATTGCAATGCCTAACAAGGTGCATTTTGTATTTACTTTAGTGAAACCAAATGTAATGTGATGAATAAAGCCATAGAAAGTGACCTGATGAAAAACAACATTGACCCTAAGACGACCCAGAATCGCCAGTTCTGGAGAACAATGGTTAGGAGAGCCGACCCCAATTAAAATGGGAAGAAGGCCGGTGGAAGAAGATGACTGTATTAGTAATCTATTTAGAAAAAGATTTTTTTTTGTAGTCCTGCGTATCCAGTACAACAATATTTTCAGAATGCTGTTGAACCTCCCTCGCTTTTGCAGTGCCTCCAGTATGTTTGCCGAAAACCGTACTGATGGCTTCCATGCTATCATACGAAAGAAAGCTGCATCACTGTTGAGAAGGGTAAGGGAGAGTAAGAACGGCATTCTGAAAGTAATAGCAGATGATCCGCATGCACCTGTGTTGAGAGGTCTTAAGCGAGTGATGAATGAGGTCGAAGACAACAACTCTTTCGACCATTGTCAGCTCGACTTCTCACGCAGGTTCATGATTTATTAAAGATATTACTCTGATGATTTTTTATGTTTATATTTAAGTTACTAACATAGTTCTATAAGGCCTTTTGTAATACTAACACAAATGGATCATAGTTATCTGAAATAAATGAGTTATTATTATTATTATAATATGTCCCACTGCTGGACAAAAGCCCCCCACTCTCTTTCCACGTGTCCCTATTTCTGGTCTTTTCTATCCACTTTCTGTCGAATGCCCTAAGTTCATCCGACCATCTTGTCTTAGGCCTTCCTGGCTTTCTGTGCCCATCAGCTGGGACCTAGGTGGTAAGTATGTGAGCCCATCTTTCGGGATGCATACGGCCCACCATTACCATTTTCAAAATTTACCCTGACACTTTTAAATGATACTAATTATAAATGCTAAAGTTTGGATGTGAGTTTGTGAGGATGTTTGTTACTCAATCACGCAAAATATACTGGACGGATTTCAATGAAATTTGGCACACAGGTAGAAAAATATCGGAAAGAGCACATAGGGTACTTTTTATCCTGAAATTCCCACGGGAGCGAAGCCCCGGGGTCGCGGCTAGTAATATCATAAGAGTTTTACAAAGAAAACTCAAAAATTACTTAAATATTATAATTTAGCATTCCGTGACAGTCTGTAAATCAAACCTAAAGCCAAGAGTGAGATTCAAAGGCCACGCTTAGCTGGATAGTGGGCTTATTGATGTAATGGAGATTCAGATATAGTGACAGGTTGCTAGCCCATCGCCTATGAGTGGAGGAATCTAAAGTTTTATTTTACAAACAACCACGACCGGAATAGATAAGATTGATATTCATATAGCAACAAATATTCTAGATTTGAATGATAAAAAAAACCTATAAAATCATTTACTTTTATTAAAAACCGACATCATTCTATCCTTGTTACTTCCATGAAAAAGAGCGAGATAGAGCATTTATAACTTCCACAGATAACTTCTGAATCCTGTCAATAATACAAATAGAGATAAATCCAATAATGTATGGCTATCTCTTTCATTTTCATAAGCAAGAGCGAGACGGAGCATTATCTGAGTCCTGTCAATTGATAAGAGATTCCGATATGAGCGTTATCAGTGTAGTATAGATAAATAACGACACGATATGATATGGTAAGTTCTAGTAGACATATCGAGTGATTTTGAAATAACTATGAAATAATTCTTTGTGTCAGTATGCCTGTATGTGTTCCCAACAAACCACTCAAAATACTCTTAACTATTATGTGGTTACCACCACCAAAACAGTTGTTAAAAAACCACCACAGAATAGTCATTCCCTAGTCCCTCTCTCTCTCTCTCTCTCTCTCTCTCTCTCAGCCGAAAGACGTCCACTGCTGGACAAAGACCTCCCCCAAGGATTTCCATAACGACCGGTCCTGCGCTGCCCTAGTCCTTACTCATGCACAATTGCACATGAGTAGTGATGTGCCGTTTTCGAAATGTTCGAGAATTTTCGGAAACGGTCAGTAAACGTTCTCGTAAAGTACCTGAAATATTTAAAAAAAGGGAATTTTCTTTTTGCAGCCGTCTTTAAAATAAGAAGATTCACTCACACTAAAATTTTCAAGAAAATCGGATGATAGGTAATGCATATTTTCCATATTTCTGGGAAATTTACCCAAGAAATTTCTTGAGAATTTCATTCCTTAGAAAAATTTCAAGAAATTTCTTGAGAATTTCATTCCCGAGAAAATTTCCAAGAAACGGAGAATTTTTTTGAATAATTTAATATTTCAGTACTAGCTGTTGCCAAAACATCTAATGTTTTTCATAAAAGCTTTGAACCGCCGCTTTAAAATAGTAACAGACAGACTTTCGCAAAAAATTGGCAGAAAACGTTCCCGAAAATTTCTGGAAAATTTCGGAAATTTTGCATGAAAGAAATTTTCGGAAACCGATAAATCCTCGGCGGCACATCGAAGATAACTATGAATATTCTGTGGTTCCTGTTCCAAATGCCTCATCAAAAATAATTATTGATTCCAAGGCGCAAATAGTAATTCATATTCTTACCCGAACTCCATGTCGTCGAGCCGCTGGTACCTCACCCCCCTCGACAGCATCTTGTGTCTTTCACTCACACACTAACACTAGCACTGTTTCATTCTACTTTTGTATGTCTGTTTAGATTTCTGAACGAACTGAGAAATGATTATTTTTTAATTTGTTACAAAATACAAATACAATTATATTTATTGAGATAAAAGGTACATACATTTTAAGGACACCATGACGAAGATATGGAAAGATTTTTTTTATTATCATTTATAATGACATAGCAAATACAAGTTAAAGTCAAAGTATATTAGACGAATGAAATCTAACAAAAGAAACCTACTGGTATTTTGTTTGTTTGTTTGTAATACTTTATTGCACAAATAACATGAACGAATTACAATTAACATGAAGACTGAAATGGCAAATATTTTTTTTTTTATCAAAAAGTTAAGTAAGTAATTAATTTAATTTTTTTTTTGGATATCCCCTTTTGTAATAGACACAAATTACCGATTTTATAGTATCTACGAGTATATTTTTAATTAAAGTTAACTTCTAATTCTCAAGTTATTTATTAAATTAATTTTGAATTTTTATTTCACAAAACAACCAAATAAAGCAGGATACAGGCGTTCAAACATATATAAGGTATACATGTATTGTATAATGTATAAAAAAATTACTTTCTTCATAAAATATATTATTATGAATTACACTTAAAACACAATATATTTATCACGATTCGCAACTTATCAACTCAAAACAACAATTAAATCACATATGCTAATCACTATGACTCAGATAAGTACTACTATTATATATGTACTTTGATGATATATGTAACATTTGCGATGGAAAGGAGTGCAATAGAGATGGGTGCAAAATGTAACTTTATCTAATCTGGTATACATAAAATTATAGCTAACTGGTCTATGTCTGTACATAGGAGATATTTAAGAACAACATTGTGTTATCTACCTATACAAAACACCAAGTATGCCAGTAATACATTTTTGCACAGAGCCTGTAACAATTATAACAAATTATTTTATGAATTAGATCCTTTCTTAAACTCTGTTGCTATTTACAGGAATAAATTAAGAGAAATTATTGTTAACAAACACGATTAGTTGTAAGTTTAAACCGTCACTTTTAACTTTTATTTTTATTTTTTCTTCTTTAACCGTTTATGTCAACCGTTTTGTTGAATTTGATATGTTTGCTTATCTGCTCAATGTGAGTTATTTAATAAAGGAAACTTTACTGATATATGTATCATCATGTTATTGTTACTTATTTGTGTAAGGTTATTGTTTGTTTCCCAAATATTTAAAAAAAAAACATGTATGAGGGATATACATGATAATAACAACATGTTGCTGCCATGCTGGTCTGGGAGCGAAGAAAAAACATAGAATGTGCCAGCTGCTTCTCTTCCCGCGCAGATTGCAAAAGTCAATCGAGGGAAAGGGCTTTGAACTGGGGATTCCTCCACTCATAGGCGATGGGCTAGCAACCTGTCACTATATCTGAATCTCCATTCCATCAGAAAGCCCGCAATTCAGCTAAGCGTGGCCTTCGAGTCTCACGGCTCTTGGCTCTGTCTACCCCGTAAGGGATAAAGACGTGATTCTATGTATGTAACATGTATGAGGGTTCTTTATAGGGCCAATAGAAGCCAAAATGTTTTTTTTTTAATTTTTGTCTGTCTGTATGTATGTTTGTAAGCGCATAACGCAAAAGTAAGTGAATGAAAGCTGAAAGTGTAATTAAAAATCTAGCTCGGGTTTCATCATGATAAGCCGCTTAGAAACCAAGATATCAACAATAGTCAATTCCGCACGGACGAAGTCGCGGGCTCACTAATAATAATAAATACAAAAGTTTGGATGTGTGTGTGTAGGTTTGTAACTCAATCACGTGAAATGTACTGGACAGATTTTCATGAAATTTGGTACATGGGTAGAATATAACTCAAAATAACACATAGAGTAATTTTATCCCGAAATTCCAAGCCCCGGGGCGGAGTTAGTGCTACATACATGAACCTTGAAAACAGTACTGTAACGATATGGTCGTTACGTGAATTCTTCAATAAAAACTACTATCTTCTGGTATATTCTATAATCCATATCAGCAGGCAATCTGCTACAACGAGCTCACAGGTCAGACTAAGTCATCTCGATGATCTTTTTAATTTCTTATTCTTTGGTTATTCAATAATCTTTTCCCTTTGCAATGAGTTTCATGGACAAGTCGTTTCAAGTGCAGGCTATTAGGTTTTTTGGAACGCCCTTCCAGAACTGATTCGTAGAGCTCCCAGCCGTTTCGCTTTTAAGCAGGCAGTCAAAAAACACTTTTTACAGCAAACCGCTGAATCTAAGTCATCCTGATATGTATTTATTTATATATATGTTTATTTATATATAACTATATAATTTAGCTATATATATATTGGATATAATATTATTATTAGTATGTATGTATCTATAGTCATTATAAGTAAATTGTTATTATCACGTCTATATTTTATGAGTTAATTATTTACCGCGTTGCACTTTATCGCACCACCTTACTACTCTCTGTTTGGTCTAATGGTTGACTGGTAGAGAATGCCTTATGGCGTTAAGTCCACCATTTGTACATAATTTTTGTAAATTTTGTGCAATAAAGTTTTAAATAAAAAATAAAATAAATATGGAATGCACTGAACGAGGTCTAAAACTGTTAAGGGACCTCCTTCATTACAGTACCCTACTTTTTAGGCACTCATGATAAAAGTAGGCTATGTTATGTATATGAATAATGGACATAATTTGTAAACAACAATTTTCATATACGTAAACGTATGTTACGGTAATGACTACGTAACTACTCCGTAACAGAGAAAGTGTGCGAGCGAGACAGCACGAACGGGAAAAGGACGGCAAATATCACTTTCTTTCGCAACGTATTTGATACAGTTTCCATTTGACCTTATACAAACTTTTTTTCAGACTATCCAAAGAGTTTGAAGCGGTGGTGGTCAAGTGGTTAAGAAGATCGCCTAGAGCCGAAAGAACCCAGGTCAACCCATACCAATCTGACTTATGTATGACTTACTAGCTGCGCCCCGGGGCTTCGCTTCGGTGGGAATTAAAGTACCCTATGTGCCATTCCCAGTAGGTATTTTTACACGACTGACCAAAAAAGGAGTGTTATGTTTTCAGGGTTCATGTATGTATGTATGTATGTAAGTATGTATGTATGTATGTAAATTTCTTTATTCCACCATAACTCCGGAATGGCTGAACAGATTTTGATGTGAGAGGTATTTTCAACCGACTTCCCAAAAAAGGAGGAGGTTATATGTTTCGATGTATGTATGTTTTTTTTTTATGTATGTTCGCCGATTTCTACGCCTATAGTGGACTGATTTCCGAAATTATTGTTTTAATCGTAAGAGTTTATTCCTCAAGTTGGTCCCATTTTAACCACGTCAGAATCTGTTCGGTAATTTTGAAGATACCTAACAAAATTTTCAAATTCAAACATTGGATTATAGAGCAAAAGCCCGCGACAGCATGCCCTTCCTTATTTTATGAAAACTCAAGATTCTCTATGCATGTCCCCAACACAGAAATAGCGATTAGCGACTATAAAAGTTGGATCATGATTGCTGAGGCAGATAATTTGTAGCAATCATATTTAAAGTGATAGCCCAATTTCCTCAAAGTAAAAGTTTTTTTTTAAGATTTTATTTCGAATAATATGAGAAATCATGACATCCATTGCCAAGCAATTGGTGCAGAAACAAACCCCTGCCAGACATTGTAACTTTACTAAATTATAGTTATATTTGTTTTATTACAAAATCTGAATTTTATGTTTTTTGGGAGGCCCCAAGGGTGCTTTTTATACCTATAATCATCCTTGCTAGCCATATTACCTGCATAAGCAACTAAGATCCAAACTTCACACCTAGTCGCTAATAGTTTTAAACCGTATATACCACGCAGAGAAACATTCAGCATTTTTAAAATAAGGAGGGTTTGGTCGTCGCGGGCTTTCGGTCTATTTATGTGCCAAAAATAATAGACAATTTGACATGTTCTGACATTTCAAATCAAACTGACCTAAAAAGTTTCGAATTCTTAATTCTTTATTTTCGGCCAGAAGAAAAGTTTAAGTTTTTATTAAAGAAAATATGTGTAGAAGCACTAAAAATGATAAAATAAAACTTTTTTCCAAAAAAAAATGAACCGACTTCCAACATAAAACTTAAAATCATGAAATAACAATATAGAAAAATGTATTGGCATGCTACCTACTGAATGAGGTGAAGTCGGTGCCGATAAAATTAAATAATCTAAATTTACATTAGAATCGTGTATGCATATAATATATATATATATATATATATATATATATATATATATATATATATATATATATACCCTTACTCCTGCACTTGGCACCGACTTCACCTCATTCAGTAGGTAGCATGCCAATACATTTTCTATATTGTTATTTCATGATTTTAAGTTTTTATGTTGGAAGTCGGTTCATTTTTTTGGAAAAAAGTTTTTTAGATTTCAGCATTCCTCCGAGTGACATAGGCTATATGACGTCATCATAAAAACAAAATGGCGGATTATATATGCGATAAATAGCAGACTAAAAAAATTAAATTTGATCAATCTTATCGAGCGGGGTATCAAATTGAAGGGCTTTAAAGGCGATTTCAAAAATGTATATTACTTATATGTTTGTATGTACTTTTTGTGTAAAAACTTGTCAGTCGTGTTTTTTATTTTTAATAATTAGCTTGTTCTACCCGTGTATGAACTTGTTGTAACATATAATGTCATTAAGTTAGTATCTTATAACACAAGTCTCGAACTTACTTTGGGGCTAACTCAATCTGTGTGATTTGTCCGTATTTCATTGAACTGTATTTTCGGTTCGGTTAAAGTTACTGTCAAAGTTAAGTGTTGCAATCCAACCTTAACTTAAATTACTGTCGTCAACATCACTATTGTTTGAACTAAGGAAATTAATGGAAACAATGCTATAACAATACTTAAGTCTTGCAAAAAAACGGATACAGAGGCGAAAGGCTATTATTGTACTTGCACCATTATTTTTCGTTTTAAATAGTTTTATTTAGTTCTTAGGGTTCCTGAAATAAGGTAAAAACCGTCACAGGATTTTAGAGGACTTTATGAATATTATTTTTTTGGAAAAATCTTATCTTATACGTATCCTTACTTTTCAGATTTTCATTTCTTGTCAGCAGTGGTCGTTCCCTTAGCTTTGAGACTTATAGTTATAATCTATATATAACTCGAAGGTGACTGACTGACATAGTGATCTATCAACGCACAGCCTAAACCACTGGACGGATCGGGCTGAAATTTGGCATGCAGGTAATGTTATGACGTAGGCATCCGCTAAGAAAGGATTAACGCGAGCGACGCCGCGGGCAAAAGCTAGTACACTGATAAGATTAAAAATCAAGTAGAAAAAGTGCCTTCTTTGAAGGCCTATAGTTTCAATAAAGAATTTTATATTTTCGATTTTGATTTTGTATCGAAAGCCAAGATCCTCTTTGGGTTGTCGAGTATCGAAGAAAGTATCTAAACGTGTATTATGCGAACATAATAATATGTTTAACAAATAGATTGATTGTTACAATTGGCCGAAGAAATAACAACTATTGTGAACAACTATATTGATACAGCGCTCAAAATTATATACGTGTTGTTATATCAATAAATTGCGTCAAATCAATCATATCCAAGGATTACGTCAATTAAAAACCGGCCAAGTACGAGTCAAACTCGAGCACCGAGGGTTCCGTACACGCAAAGCATCTCACATAATTCACATAATAGCTCTAACTAAAAGACCAACTAGTTTCAAAAATAAACTTAACTTAGCAGTTTGATCCCTAGGATTCAAATTGTAGAGAGCGCAAAAATAAGTTTGTAACACTTTTTTTTAAACTTCCAACAACATATTTACAACTTTCAGATTTATTCCTATACAAGTACTGTTAGACCTTGCTTTTTTTCAACGGGACTTCCCAGCGGTAGCCCATAGGTTTTGATTGCTCTCTAAAATCGCAAAATATGCGAAAAATCGCAACATTTACGGTAATAACTCCTGATCGCGTTGACTTCTAATTTTGATTATTTTTTTGCTGAATGAAAAAGTATGACAAGACATACGGGCAGACGGACAACAAAGTGATCTTATAAGGGTTCCTTTTTTACCGTTTCAGGTACGGAACCCTAAAAATCGTTTGGGTTTCAGACTTTTGGCAAATATTTGTATAGTTGTTGGCCGTCCATTCATTGCAAAATTTTTAGTCGAATTTACTGCCACTAATTATAGAAAAGAACAAATACACTGACTATAGCTATATAGGTAACTCATACACTCATTAGACAGGAGTGGCGAACTAGTGGGGAGGCCTTTGTCCAACAGTGGGACAGCATAGGCTAAAACACACTTATCCGTAACAAAAGTTAGATAATAGTGTTTAAATAATATGTACAGTCCGCGAGGCCTAAGCTGAGCTTTGCATTTGTGTGAGTGATTCCGAATAGTAAGTGCGCAGCAGATTGCGCAGAACAAGTGACATCTCACACATCATGCTGGTTGTCAAAATGTCAACAAACACTGCCTTTTTACACTATAATCGGGCCGAAACCTAAACTCCCGTATGACGTATGTCACTTTGACAATAATAGTGATGTACCTAAACACAAATCGCTGCGATTATTTGATGTTACGTAAAAAAACAAATCGAAATAAAATAATTATTTTTATTAATCAAAAGTCTGAACCTGAGTCTGAGTCGCTGTCATCGTCAATAACATGGATAATAAATTCATTGTGAATAATATTATCTACTTGATGTCACGATTCGATACGATTGCGTGATTTCTTGTCCCTTTTTCTTTCTTTTTGTATTACTTTAATGTTAAATATTTTTAATCTTAAAACGCAATAATTTTATATCCAGCATTTACAAACCTTGTTAAATAAATCAATAAATTAAAAGATGTATCGCGATTTTTTATATTTTCACTATCGATTTATTGTAGACGGATGCAATGGAACTCCCTAAACGGGCAAGCCGGAAGTTCAAGTACTACATTTCCGTGCATAGATTTAAAATTTAAAAAATTCGGAACTTCATGGGATTGACCCTGATGACACCTGTCATACGGGAGTTTAGGTTTCGGCCCGATTATAACTGTGTGCACTCACACAAATGCAAAGCTCAGCTTAGGCCTTGCGGACTGTATCTAACGTGAATAGAGATGGGCGCTTGGATAAATTTCGGGAAGGTAAAAATGGGAAAGAATGGGTAGAATAGGTAAAAATTAATTTATACCCATTTATACCCGATATTTTTAATTTATGCCGGGTAGAAATTAAAATGAAAGGAAAATATCCTTATTTACTTTAATACTGTTAGAATAATAAATAAAGTATAAATATTAGGTATGTTTTGATTAAAAGGAAGACAAATAACTAGTTATTTTTTGTTCAAATATTAAAAAAACAACAACAACAGATTTAAAATCGTATTCAAATAATATTTTGAAAATAATGATGCATATTTAGTATATGGCTGTTTCAAGTAGAATTAACAAAAAAATCAAAACATCTTCAATTGTATTATAGATTAACTTTTGCCCGCGGCTTCGCCCGCGTGAATTTCCCATGGGCACAGTGCTTTTTCCTGGGATGAAAAGTATCCTATGTCCTTCTCAGTACTTCTAACTATGTGTATGTGAAACAGGAAGATTGGTTGAGTAGTAAAGCGAGAAGAGGTAACAAACAAACTCACTTACGCATTTATAATATTAGTTAGGATTAGGATTTGGAGGTAACTTCGCAATATTTTTCTATCGAGAAAATTTTATGCACGCGTGTTTTTGAGAGAGTTAGTAACTAAGTTTGCTGCATTTTAATTTCAAATTAAGTTTTTCATTATAACTGATTCTAGCTGTTGCCCGCGGCTTCGCCCGCGTGAGTTTCGCTTAGATGAAAAATCTTTATGTGTTCCAAACTGTAGTAACCTAAACTCCAGTACTCAAAATTTCAGCCATTTGGTTATCCCGTGTCCCGCGGGAATATATTAGGTACTCGTATTACAGTCGCGGTGTTAAAATTAATCAAAAGTGATACTTCATTCAATAAACGATCTTCGTCTGCCGTTATCTACAATTATCCGTGTACCACAACTCCACCCCTAGTCCCTCTTTGTCCTATCCTGTTTCCTGTCTATTTATCTTCTTCTCTCAGCCGAAAGACGTCCACTGCTGGACAAAGGCCTCCCCCAAGGATTTCCACAACGACCGGTCCTGCGCTGCCCGCATCCATGCGCATCCCGCAACCTTCACCAGGTCGTCGGTCCACCGAGTGGGAGGCCTGCCAACACTACGTTTTCCGGTTCGTGGTCGCCACTCGAGAACTTTTCTGCCCCAACGGCTATCTGTTCTACGAGCTATGTGCCCCGCCCACTGCCACTTAAGTTTCGCGATTTTGCGGGCTATGTCGGTTACTTTAGTTCTCCTACGGTGTGCAGAACAACTACGCTCTGCTACCAGAAAATGTGCGCAGAGAATCCGGACAAACGAAGCGCCGTGAACCTCTTCACCGAAAAAGACCAGATTTTAAGTGGAGACCTATGGGTCCCCAAGAAGGCCCGATGATACCCGACGGTAAAGATTATATACGGCACTGCGTCTGTCCGACTAGAGCCTAAAACCTAACCTATACGCAGTCTGCTACCACTATAGCTTATAAAGGGAGCTATAGAACCCTATGTACTAATAACTAAGTAACTAAAATTCAAACCACTTACCAAACTGAATCTTCTTAATCTTCAGATCCAACTTCGAGTGTCTTCGGAAGTGGATGCGGTCCCTAAACACCCAACCTACCCCGAGATCTCTTCCCCAGAATAAATACGTAGGTTTCTTCCAGCAGTTCCACTCGGCGACGGGATTCGGCGCCTCCAGGCAACCACGTTTCGCATCTCACAAGAAACAGTCACAATAACAGGGTTTTTCACAAACACGAACGTTCAATAGTTATTTAACAAAGGAAGCTCACAATTATAACTCAAATCAGTTATTACAAACAAAATTAACGCCACGCCGCGCGGCTTCAAAATGCAACAACCCAAGATGGTGGCTATATCACCGCGATATTTCCTGCGACACGGCCTCGTGCACGCGCGTTCCAAGGACCACTGAATGTCGACGGCCGGAAGCCGTCCGCGCAATGTTGCCAGCAGGCAAAACAAAGGCCTGCTATTCACGGCACAGCACACGCTCAATGCAATGCTTAGATTTAATAAACATCAACAAGTTTATTACAAACATCCCCCCGTCCCGGTCTGAGAAGCAGACCGCTAGCTTACTCTACGGGAAGGCGGGCGAGAGAGGTCACAGCTCTCCTTAAAATCGAACCGTCGACTAACACCTCAGCCACACGCGGAGTGCCATCTCCGCCAAGAATCAAACGTAATATGCGAGCTCGTCGCCAAAGCAATGAGGGCAAATTTGCCTCTTTTAACAATACTAAATCACCCTCCCTGGGAGGCTCAGTCCTGTCTGTCCACTTCACTCTTTGCTGCAGCAAATGCAAATATTCAAGCGACCAGCGACGCCAAAAGTCCTGGCTCATTTGCTGCAACATTTGAAAACGCGACAACCGATATACGCGTTCGTCCTTCCACGGGTATTCGGGCAGGGCATTCAAAGGCCCTCCACCAAAAAATGACCAGGGGTGAGAGCTTCCAAGTCATTTGGATCTGGAGATAGCGGACAGAGAGGACGAGAGTTGAGGACCGCCTCAACTTTACAAAACACTGTGGCCAGCTCTTCAAAAGTTAGAGCCGTTTCTCCGATAATGCGGCGGAGGTGGGTCTTTGCGGATTTCACAGCCGCTTCAAAAATCCCTCCCCAATGGGGGCAACTTGGGGGACTAAACTTCCAGGTTATTCCCCTTTGGGCAACAATTTGACTTAAACTAGTACAATTTTTATCAATAAACACAGAAACATCCTTAAGATAATTTACAGTTCCCTTATAGTTTGTGCCATTATCAGACCTAATAAGGGAAGGTAGACCTCGACGCGAAACAAAGCGATCCAACGCGGCGACGAAGGCCTCCGTAGTCAGAGCCGACACCACCTCCAAATGGACAGCCTTGGTGGCCAAACAAACAAATACACACAAATAGCCCTTCACAATACGGGCATTACGAAAGGGAGAAGCCTTGATCGAAAAGGGACCGGCAAAATCGGTTCCAACGCCGTCAAACGGCCTCGAAGGTCGGATTCGATCAGCGGGCAAATCACCCATCTGTGGTTGCATCGTGGATGCCTTCAACCTATAACATGCAATACATCGAAACAGGACACTACGGATTGCTCTTCGGGCAGACAAAATCCAAAACTCGCGTTGCAAAATAGCCAACAAAGCATTGCACCCAGCATGGGCGTTACGAGAATGTGTCGATCAGACACCAAAAGCTGCACGCAAGGGTCCGCCCTTGGGCAACAACAGAGGATGGCGAGTCTCATATGGAAGATCCGCCTTCCGGAGCCTGCCTCCAACCCGAAGAAGCCCATCCGAGTCGATGTACGGGTTCAAACGAGCGACCGCGCCCTTCAACTTAGCGCGTCCGTCGCGCAAAATACGAAACTCTGACTCAAACCGTCCGGTCTGCACGACACGGACCCAATGCAACAATGCGCTCCGGCGCTCTTCTGCACCTGCAATCGGCTCCAACCGCTTTGCCTGTGGGTTTCTACAATTATGTATGAAACGCTTAATCCAACTGGTAACACCAGAAGCTTATCCAAGCTGCTATACCGAGCAAGTAGCCAATCCGGCTCCGACGTCGTCTCAGCGACTACAGCATGTACACGGAGCCCAGTCAAACTCAAAGAAGTAACATCTGTCTGACAGACAGGCCAAGAAGTTTCTGATCCCATCAGCCACTCTGGACCCCACCAGAGCGGGTGTGACACCAATTCTGGTGCCGTACAACCTCGGGAGGCACAGTCCGCTGGGTTAAGCTCTCCCGGCACATGTCTCCATGTTATATCAATTCCAATATTTTGAATTTGGGAAACCCTGTTTCCAACAAAAACCTCCAAGGTATGTGGGGCCGCGCGCAACCATGCAAGCGCGACCTGGCTATCCGACCAGGCGAAGATGTCTCGTATCTCGACCGTGGCCGCCAGCTCACTGGCAACGTGATGCAACAATTTAGAGAGAAGGTGAGCTCCACTCAACTCAAGCTTGGGAATAGTCAGCCTAGTCCTGATGGGGGCGACCTTGCTTTTCCCTAACAAAAGCGAGACATTGACCCGGCCATCGGCGTCAACTGTCCGCATATAGACTGACGCGGCGTAGCCTCGCTCCGACGCGTCACAAAAGCCATGCAGGCTGGCTCGATATTTCCCGGGGGCAATATTCGACGAGGCAAGGCAATCCGATTGACTTCCTTAATCGATGAAAACAACTCGAGCCAATCATCCAATGGAGAGCCAAACAGCGGCTCGTCCCACGAGACGCCCAAAGTCCAAAGTCTCTGAAGAAGACACTTTGCAGAGAATATCACTGGACTGATCCAACCGCTTGGATCAAACATACGGGCTATTACGGACAACACCGTTCTCTTAGTCCAGACCTTTGGTATTTCCAAGTCCACTTGGAATGTAAAAATATCGGTTAGCGGCTGGTACTGCATGCCCAGCACCGCTATCCTGTTGGGATCATCTACATCCTCAAACAGGTGAGGGTTCTGTTGGTGATCCTCCGGGATCCCTTCTAGAACTCTAGGCTCATTGGACAACCACTTACGTAGCTCGTAGCCACCCGTTTTCAATATTTCAATCAATTCATCCCGCAGTAGGAGGGCCTCCTCAATACTTTGGGCTCCGGTGCACACGTCATCAACATACAAGTCACGTGACAGCACGGAAGCCCCACGGGGAAAGCGGATCCGTTCCCGCTCTGCCAATTCAAGCAATGATCTGATGGCGATATAGGGACTAGATTTCAAACCATACGTGTTTGTATTGAGTTCATACACCGTCACAGGATCCTCAGGGCGCTCACGCCAGAGTATCAACTGGAATCGCCTGTCCTCAGGATGTATGACTGTCTGGCGGAACATCATCCGGATGTCCGCACCAAAAACCACTTGATGTCTTCTAAAGTTCAAGATGATGTCAATTATGTCCCTATGCAATTTGGGACCCGAATGCAAACACAGATTCAACGAAACCCCGTTCGAAGTGGGTGCGGACCCATCGAAGACGGTCCTCAATTTGCCTGTTGAGGCCTTCACCACCGCGTGGTGGGGCAAAAAATAATGCTCAGTTGAGCTCCAATCAACTCGAGCCGGAGACATGTGACCCAAATCCTCGTACTCGCGCATAAATTCAATATATTTATCGCGAAGTACGTGGTCACGCTGCATGCGTCGCTCCATGGACAGCAGTCGTTTCTCCGCAAGCGCCCTACTTTGCCCTAGGCTAGGACGAGAGGCAACAAAGGGTAACCTAGTTACAAACCGACCGGAGGGCAACCTCTCCGTGGTCGATCGAAAAAGGGCTTCGCACTCAGCGTGTTCCGGATCCATCCTGGAACTCATAGGTGGCTCCTCCACCTCCCAAAACCTTTGCATGGTCTTGGCCAAGGACGCAGATGCGACAACCGGTGGCTCCTCCGCGGTGCCATTATCAAACACAGGGCCCATCAGGGCAAAACCAAAAATCGTAGACACTGCCATCAGTGAAGACGAACCCAGAGCCTTTTGTGTACCCAACAAAATCCAACCCAATACGTCCGAGCCCAGGAGCAAGTCCACTGGGCCGGGATGAAAGACAAAGGGGTCGGCCAAATCCAGACCCGAAACCAAAGACAACACACCCGGCGGTATGTCTGTCGAGGGGTGCCAACCCGCAATGGTATCCATTACCATAGCCGAAGTCGTGATCCTCATTGTGGAGGACTTCAGCGAAGAAAAGGTGACAAGTGTCTGGCCCGTCAGACACTTCACTTGTATGCCACCAACTCCAAGAAGTGGCACAGGCGAGTCTTCCACGACTAAACCTAACTGGCGCGCCACTCGAGTGGTAACCAAACTGCTTTGAGCCCCTGAGTCCAACAGAGCTCTCAAATTAATGGCTTCCCCCCCACGACTCCATACGCGGACCACCGCGGTAGGGAGCAGAACCGTCCGCGGCTCTGTCCCAGCAAGGGAGCAAGCTAGTTACGGGCTCCCCACTCTCTCCAAACCAGGGGCGCGCCACTGACCCGGATAATATGGCGGGCGAGTGCACATCCCCATCTGAGGGGGGCATAACCCGCGGCCCGGCCATACATATGGTACGGCGGGTGGTACTCCAGCCGTGGGTACTCGTGCAGCGGCGGAGAAAACCGCTGCGGCTGCATGTGTTGGGCATTGGTAACCCGCGTGGAGGGGTGTCCCCACTCTCACGTCCGATCTAGGGCCCCCGCCCATGGGGGCCCTATCCGGGGCCTGGCCAGCCACATACTGGCCATGACCTTGAGGCGCGTGGTCCCGGTCCGCCAAGACCCGCGCAGGTACGCGACCCCCCTCCCGAGGGGGGGTGCGACGAGCGAAGCCGCGTCCTTCTTCCAAAGGTGGAGGGCTTCGCGCAGGAGCGCCCCCGCCCATAGGGGACCCCTGCCTCAACATCCGGGTGCCATCCCCGTTCCGGTTCATGCAGAGCATCGCGTGGTGCAGCCCACGGCATGCACTGCATGGTATGGCCCTGGGACAGTCACGTGCATAGTGACCGCCCAAACAATAAAAGCAAAGTTCATGCCGCTTTGCCATGCGGCGCCGATCTTGTACTGGCAGTCCCTGCCAGTCCCTGCATTGCAGCAGGCTGTGGCCCATCCGACCACATTGCAGGCAGTCCGCGTCCCTCGCGACTGCTGCCGTGTGTGCAACCCGCGCACCAGCTCCACGCGGTGGCGGTTGTCTTCCCTGTTGGGGCTTC
The DNA here is from genome assembly GCA_018467065.1 of Ephestia elutella. NCBI lineage: Eukaryota > Metazoa > Arthropoda > Insecta > Lepidoptera > Pyralidae > Ephestia > Ephestia elutella. The sequence continues at coordinate 215,614 of CM031593.1, read as the reverse complement.
CCTCGCCATGAGGGTTCCAAGGGCCTACGTTCAGGCGCTCTGGATGGCGCTGAGTCCGTCATGGTATTCTCAGCAGCCCGTGCCTCAAACTCCAAAAACTTCACCAAGTCAGTGAATGTTGGTAGGGTGGTGCTATCCCGCTCCGCATTTTCGCGCTCAAACCGCGAGCGGATGTCATTGGGCAATTTGCCCAATACAATGTGCACCAACAAAAAAGACCATTGGTCCACCGGCAGCCCCAGTGTGCGGAGCGCGTTACAGGCCACTGTAACGGGCGTGAGCAACTGCAGGCGCAACTGTGCCCTGTTGGCCACCTTGGGCAGGGCCATCAACTGTGCGGCGTGCGCATCCGCTAACAAACGTAAGTTTTGGTAGCGGGAGTTCAATAACTCCCAGGCCGTGTCGTACTGGTCGTCCTCCACCCGGAGGTGCTGGATGAGCGACCGCGCTTCACCCTCAAGAGTGGAGAGGAGGTAGGCCATCTTCTGGGCCTTCGACAAATCCTGTCGTGCTACGACCAGGGACTCAAACATATTTTTATATGCCACCCACTCCTCCATCCTACCCCCAAAGTGGGACAGCTGAAGGGTGGGGAGCCGACCAGTAACCGCTGGTCCTTCCTGTCTAACAGGTGTGCGAGGGGCTGGTCCGCCAGCCTGTCTCGCCCTTATTGCGGCCGCCGCCTCCACGATGTCATCGTGCAGACTCAGGATCTGGTCCAGGTCCGCCACGTGACCTGCGTAGACCTCCGGGGTAAGGTCGGCTTCGGTAAGCGCCGCCATGGCCGCTTCCGCGTTGTTCAATCGTGAGCGGAGCTGATCCGCTCTTTTCCAGTATAGCGGCCTCCCTGTCCTTCCGGGACAGGAGTCCACCGGCCGTCACAAACCATCTCAATTCGTTGGCGAGTGTCGCCTTAGCATTGGGGACCTTCGCCATCGCGTCAAGTCACAAACAAAAAATAACAAAAGGTAAATAAAAAACAACAAAATCAAACAACTACACGAAGAACCGCGGTAGGTATGAGAATGGCACAAACCCGGAACGCACGGTACAAACCGCAAACAAATACAAAAAAGGTTACAAATATTCTTATACAAACAAACTAAGAAAAATCTAATAATTTTTACAAACAATTAATTATTTTTACAAACGAACAAATAGAGGGTAGATAAACTACGCTCTGCTACCAGAAAATGTGCAGAACAACTACGCTCTGCTACCAGAAAATGTGCGCAGAGAATCCGGACAAACGAAGCGCCGTGAACCTCTTCACCGAAAAAGACCAGATTTTAAGTGGAGACCTATAGGTCCCCAAGAAGGCCCGATGATACCCGACGGTAAAGATTATATACGGCACTGCGTCTGTCCGACTAGAGCCTAAAACCTAACCTATACGCAGTCTGCTACCACTATAGCTTATAAAGGGAGCTATAGAACCCTATGTACTAATAACTAAGTAACTAAAATTCAAACCACTTACCAAACTGAATCTTCTTAATCTTCAGATCCAACTTCGAGTGTCTTCGGAAGTGGATGCGGTCCCTAAACACCCAACCTACCCCGAGATCTCTTCCCCAGAATAAATACGTAGGTTTCTTCCAGCAGTTCCACTCGGCGACGGGATTCGGCGCCTCCAGGCAGCCACGTTTCGCATCTCACAAGAAACAGTCACAATAACAGGGTTTTTCACAAACACGAACGTTCAATAGTTATTTAACAAAAGGAAGCTCACAATTATAACTCAAATCAGTTATTACAAACAAAATTAACGCCACGCCGCGCGGCTTCAAAATGCAACAACCCAAGATGGTGGCTATATCACCGCGATATTTCCTGCGACACGGCCTCGTGCACGCGCGTTCCAAGGACCACTGAATGTCGACGGCCGGAAGCCGTCCGCGCAATGTTGCCAGCAGGCAAAACAAAGGCCTGCTATTCACGGCACAGCACACGCTCAATGCAATGCTTAGATTTAATAAACATCAACAAGTTTATTACAAACATACGGATCTCCTCATTTCTGATTCGATCACGCAGGGAAACTCCGAGCATAGCGCGCTCCATCGCCCTTTGGGTGACCTTGAGCCTTATGAGGCCCATAGTAAGCGACCACGTCTCAGTTCCGTATGTCATCACTGGCAACACACACTGGTCAAAGACCTTAGTCTTGAGACACTGCGGTATTTTGGACGAGAAGATATCGCGAAGCTTCCCGAACGCTGCCCAGCCGAGTTGGATTCGACGGTTGACCTCTTTCTCGAAGTTGGACTTACCTAACTGAACTGTTTGTCCCAGGTATATGTTATGTCACAGCCAGTAGTCCTCAGGGAACACTAAATACAGGAGACGATATCAAAACCCGCGTTCGTGACAAGCATTTATTCAAGACAGAAAACTGACATGTACCTTGTTAACTTAATACTACCCTACGCCCATAACAATCATACCCTCATACATCACAGTATACATAATTGTCAACAACTTCGAGTGTAGAGTCTCCAACCTTCAGAGGAGTGGGTGCGACACGGATATTAAACATAATTTTGGTCTTGTCCATGTTCATTTTTAGACCCACTTGTTGAGAGGCTCTACAGAGGCTATCGAGCATTGTGCCTAGGTCTTCCAAGGTCTCAGCCATGACTACGATGTCGTCAGCGAATCGAAGGTGAGTGATGTACTCGCCGTTGATATTGATACCGAGTCCGCTCCAGTCCAGAAGCTTGAAAACATCTTCAATGGCGGCGGTGAACAGTTTCGGAGTCTATTTATACGTCAGCGGAAAATGCTTATCAGGTTGAACGACTTTTGCTAAGGCGCCATTTCAATATATGTAATAGTGTAGCTGGTCTCTTGGAATTCTTCATCAGATGGTCCTGATCTTCGATTTCTATACGTCAACAGAAAATGCTCGTCAGATTGATAAACTTTTGCTGTTCTGTTAAGGTTCTTTATCAGGTGTTCCTGTTTTCAAAATCAATTATAGCCTATATGTTGCCCAGGCTTAATAACTATACAACAAAAAAAGTTTCATTCAAATCCGTCCAGTAGTTTTTGCGTGAAACTTTACACAGTACATACTTAATTTTTTTTTCACAGTACTTAATTTAATAATTGAATATGTGCTTAAACACTTTATTTTATAATAAATCTTAACGATATATTATAAAATATCGTAATTACAAACATTTTAATTGATTTTAATTTTTACCCGGCATAAATTAAAAATTCCTGGGAAAAATGGGTATAAATAGATAAATTTCCGAGTCTCGGAAATTTATCGGGTAAATGCCCATCTCTAAACGTGAAAACCTTTTTTTAAATGACTGTATGTTTTTTAATTGTTGTTTACGCATGTTATGTAAATGTTTTTCTGAGTTAAAATAAAGCAATTGGTGAAAGTTTTTAAGTAAATTGGTTCAGTACTTTCGGAGATAAGCGTGATCACACATACAGACAAAAAAATTAAAAAAAAAGATTTTTTTTTGTTTTATTATTAGTACTTATAGATTATTATATGTATAGATAAATAAACAAAAAAATGTATTTTCGCCTGATAATATTATAACCTATATAAAATGACGCCTTAAAAGGATTTTCCTCAAAGAATCAAAGAATTTCATCTCATTGGAAGAATATAAAACAGGTTTTCAATGTTGGCAATAAGGAAAACATTGCAATTTGTTTAATCTTGCACCGACTCCAAAACACTATACTTATGGATTTTTTAAAAACTGTTATAAATTTGAAAATATAATAGTACATATAGTATTTACATATACCAATCAATAATTCAAGTTACATATATTCAATGTTATATATGTAATAATTATTAGCATGGGCTTGGGACATTGTTTCTGTGGGAATTTCAGGAAATCCTCTCTTAGTGCTCCCCTACACTCCCTAAGGAACCTACATGACACTTTTTAGCTTCCTACGGCCGGGTAATAATGACAATGACAAATCAAATTAGATTATTTGTCTATTGATTGACAATTTATCTAATAGTCGTAGTTAACCTAAATACCAAATACTTATTAAAGACAGTTTTAAATCTGTCAATTGGTCATATTATTGTGATGATTTTGTATACAGATAAATAGCCAATGATACTTAAGCGATTAAGGTAAGAAGTAACAGACTCACTTGGTTTGGCTACGTGATGAAATGGGTAGAGGAACATTTATTAAGGAGAGCTATATCAATGAAAGTAGGTGGATATAGGGGGAGAGGAAGGCCTAAAAAGAGATGGATGGATTGTGTTGGGGAGGATATGAAGGTATTGGGAGTGGATAAAACTATGGCTAAGGATAGAAAATTGTGGAGAGAAAGGACATTTTGCGCCGACTCCGGATGATGGGATAAGGTAAGGCAGATGATGATGGTAATAGGGGTGAATTTTGCAATTAATTTGGATCGGTTTATGGACTGTCTGTTGTCCTAAATTAAGTTAGTTGAGCTACGCTTTGGTATTTCTGTAATGTTGTACGTACAATTTTTGTGAATATTTATTCTTCTTAGCGTGTCGACTCGGCGGGTCAAATTTGTGATGACCAATATGACGCCACAGATACAGCATTATCTGTTGCGTCATATAGGTCTTTAAGCGTACAGGTAGTAGGGCACGCTGGGCAAGACAGTAAATGTGCCATAGTTTGGGGAGAGGCACCACACAAACAGGCTGTTTCCGAGCTATATCCCCACCTGGACATATTTTCTTTGCTTCGGCGGACTTGTGTCCGGAATCTGTTTATAGACTTCCATGTCGGCCAAGGAATATTTATTAATTTCATTTTATACAGCGCGCAGCGTGTCATTACAGGCTTAACCTAATTCAACATCGCTAAAAACATAATAATTTAGTGATGTGAAATAAATAAATAAATTAGATAATTAACCGATAATCGCGTGTTATCGACTGATAAAAGTATTAGATCATTTACGCACTGTTTCTATGTAAAACATATATTTATTTACAAAGAAAAATATTAGCGTACTAGATTCTTTATAACTAGGTGTCGATTCTTAAGTTATAATCGTGTTACAATGGCATTTCAATATAAGTATTAATCATAAAATATTTTTAGTTTATTTTTTCTTAAATTATTTTTTGTATAATGTTATATAAACGTAGGAAAATGTCTTAGCTACACTGGGTCACCTAAACGACACAATATTTCCTAAAGTTTAGCCTAAATGAACAAAAAAACAACATGGCTATTTGCCTTTCATTTCGGAAAACTGGTCTGAGAGCCTGGTTTATAAATAGAATTATTTATCCTTCTATGTTATCTAACTACTTACTGTATTTACTACAACTAAGTATCCAATAAACGTGTTCTAAACAAACATACAAAATAGATAACACCAAAAAAAAACTAGCACTAATAAACACAACACATCCTGGCCAGTAAAAAGAAAAACAAAACCGTTTTAATTCAAATTTAGATTATTTTGAATTTGGAATGAAGTTTACCGCCAAAACTTGGAACGCGTATTTGAAATTCGACTTTCTAAAGCGCGGCACGTTGGCTGTGTCGAAATAACGCGCGGTGACTGGCTCTTGAGCGGAGGTGGGCAATGAAGAGTTAGTGATGTGAAACATTGATGTCGATATCGACATCAATGTTTCACAAAACACACACATTCACATCTTTTCTCAGTATCACCTCTAGGTTAACTGGTAGAAAAGCCTCCGGCTTTAAGTCCGCCATTACCATGTTTTTGCAAATAAGTTTATTCAATAAATAATTAACCTGTAAATACTATAGACGATTCGTTCATACTTTCTGGGAATTAACTGTCATTTATTCACCGAATATGATCGCAGTTTGTCCAGTTGTTATGAATAAAATTTAGTTCTTTTAATATTTCCGCAAAATTGTAGTGCGAATGTTATAATTTAATCCTCTTTTTTCTTCTTATTTTTAAGAGCTCTCTTCTCTTGCTCTTGTCAGTAGCATGACTTAGAAATTCCAAAGCAAGAGTGAATATATTTCCTAAGTTTGCGTACGCGCAACTTGCAAAAAATTACACACGTTTCTTTACTTAACTAGCATTTATTATATTTCCCATGAAATGTATCATGCCAAGATAGAGATTTCGTTCAAAATAGTGTAGATAAATACATAAAACACACTATATTAAGACGATTTGTTAGTGCTTGTATACATTATTAATCAATTTACTAATGTAACTTTAGCTCACTGCACGCCTTGGGCAACTGTCAGTACAATGAGTTTCTAATTTTAAAGAAATAAATAAATAAATAGGAAAATATAGAAAACAGGATGATACATTCCATACAAACATAGATCATGTGTGTGTACGTTTAAATATTTACTTTATGGATGTATAGAATGTATACTACACTTTAATATCCATTTTAAATGCATTTACTTATTTGGGAACAACAACCACCTAAATTAAAATTTTATAGACTTTATCGATATTTGCCCATATTTAATCGACACTATCACAACCCTAATCAGATTATGGCCCAGATAGATCACTTATCCGCGCTATCAGTGAGATAAACAAACAAATATCAGTCGTAAGTATAAGTAAATAAGAATTGCAATTGATTGATAAAATAAAGATAAGTCAAAAGATAGTTATTTTAGGACATATGGTACCTAACTAAATAATTTTATATTGCCATTTCGGTCCCTTGCCTTTTAAAATCTTACTTAAATTTTTTTTTTGATACTTGGCCTTCAAAGAAGGCTCTTTTTCACGTCGATAACTAATTATTTAATCATAATATCTTATGTCTTAAAGCTACAAACTACTAGTCAGTAGCATATCAGGTATCAAGTTAGTCAAAAGCGGATATAAAGATTTATCATTCGCACTGCAACCAGATTTCGAACCTCCTTAAAAAGGGAAATATTAGGAGCACCCATAACCGGCGAGCATGTATGAAGAGAGTGATGAGTGTAGAGGAAGCGAGAGAGATCTGTAAGGATCGTAGCAAGTGGACATCGCTAGTCTCTGCCTACCCCCACGGGAAAAAGGCGTGATATGTATGTATGTATCATCATCACGGAGAAACTCTAGCGCTCTTCTAGCAGATCGCAAAAGCATTAGAATAAAGGCAAATATTTACTTTTAAATATAACAGGTTTTCTGTAATATACGGTGGTTTATTAATGCGTATTGTCATTGTAAGAAATAGTAGTTTCGAACGCCTAATATATTTACGCAGCAAAGATTTGCTGCCTTGCATGATGTAGAACGCCGCGCCGCCGTTGGGTAATAATCACGGTAACAGTTGATAGTTAAGCAGGGGCTGGGATAAGATCAGCCTCTGCCTTTAATTTTATTAAAATATATATATTTTTCGTCAACTGGAAGAGATCCCTTCATGGGATAAGACCGCCGTTGCCATTTTCTGTCTTCATGTTAAAATTGTAAATTATTTATGTTATTTGTGCAATAAAGTACAAACAAACAATAGATTAAACAATAACATTAAATAATAAATACAAATCAATATGGAAATATACTAAAAGTTAATAAAAATAGTTAATGGCAGATTTTTTTTTTGTTGTTAAATTTAGTGCCGGATATTCCATATGGATCCAAATCAAGGAACCACTTAGTCCAATTTTGGTGGTTTTGAGTTAACAACACGGGCTTGTTCAATTTTTCATTTTCTTTCGATGGCTGTATTTGATTTTTCTCTAAGCTTTCTCTATAGTTAGCAAGTAACAGCAAATGCTATGATTGCTGCTGTATGGTTTTTTTTTTGGTCATATGTTGGGTCCACACTATTCAGCTAAGCGTGGCCTTCGAATCTCACGAGTTTTGGCTCTGTGTACCCCGTAAGGGATAAAGACAGGATTCTATGTATATGTTGGGTCCAACAGAGGTCCAAAATGTACATAATAAAATTATGAAAACTTACTTGTTTTGGTCCATCATTTCTGTACTTTCGCCTGAAACAAAAAAAAACTTTTTATATGAAGATATTATAATTTTTTATTTGTTTGTTTTATTACTCTCTCTCTCTCAGCCAAAAGACGTCCACTGCTGGACAAAGGCCTCCCCCAAGGATTTTCACGTTGACCGGTCCTGCGCTGCCCGCATCCATGCGCAACCCGCGACCGCGTTTTATTACTATTTGATATTAATTTAGATCTCAGCTCAGGCGTCTAAGCGACTTACGCCTGATGTAGGGCTTAGGTTAATGTTACTTATGTACAATCTTCTTCTTCTTAATCGTATCCTCATGACTGAGGGTCGTGACCACCAGTAGCTATAGCTCTCGTGGCTAAGGCCTTCCGGGCAATGCGGTCCTGTGCCTGTTTTAGGGCCAGATGGAGTTTCTTGTGGGTGGTAGATTTTATTATGTCCGTCTATCGATTTATCATCTATGACGTCAATTATGTACAAATATTTGCATTGATACTTCCAATGAAGAAACCTGCACACTAGTAGACTGTTATGTTTACTAGTGACGCTAGATGGCGGTAGTTGTCAAGTTAAGTCAGATGCCTTTAGGTGACTTTTTTTTTTACACAAACACAACTTACTTACTTGACTTAAGACAAATCTGACACTAGTGTTCATCAGTTACACACTCGATAAGAAATTTATTTATCTATTTTTTATTTATTCATTTCATTTTATACAGCGTGTCATTACAGGCTTAAAAAATTATAAATCTGGTACACATAATAACGCCATGCCTGTGAATTTCTCCAACGAACTTGGAATATGTCTATATCAGCTATAGAATTAACATATTTAGGGCTCTGACCACTGGAGACACCCGATACAATTTAGTATGCGAAGAAAGGCTTATTAAACAAAGGCAAAAAATAAAAATACCACAAAAAAATTATATCTCTTACCAACAAGCCCCATCTCTGTATTCAGCATCTTGATTTTTCTTAAAACTATCAGTCTGTCTGGTCCATCATCAGGTCATTGAACCTGTGAAATGTTATCTATTAGAATATAGTTACTGATAAAATTACATTGTGGTTTTGGGTGATTTTTTTGCGATATCAAACATTTAATTTCATTTTAATTTAGATCAATTACGTGCCCCACTCACAAGGCCACACAAAAGCCCTCAATTTTTTCCATTTAATTCTGACAAAACCTATATAATATGACAACTGCTAGATTGTGGTACTTGTCAAGATTCATTCCCAACCCAATACATTGCCTTCAGAATAGGAAACCAAAGGTGCATTTAGTATATTAGGTAATGCTATTATTCACATAATATAACCCAAAGTAAACCTTAAAACCACTGCAATAAAGCCCATCATTATGTTGCATTCTTTGGATAATATGACAATAGAATAGAGCATCCTGTTTTTATTTTCAAATTGTCTACATAATTGTTGCCAGCCAGTGTTTTATTGTGACATGACAGTATGACTTTAATTATATAATCTATGATAAGATTACATTGATTACTGCGATTTAAAAAGATTGAATTGTACAGATTGTTAATCTAAATTTAAATATGGAAGACTAATTTTAATATGACAATTTTTATGGAATTTTATTTTTTATTGTTATTATTGGACTGACAGCATACACTGTATAACACAAGTATATTTTTTGTAAATAAATAAATTATTTATTACTTTTGATAGTTCAATTCAACAAATGTATGTTGTGAAGTAATTTAAATATTGTTTTTTTGTTGAACAACACATGAAACCTACATGCCTAAATAAATATTTACGTATCTACACCAACTTAGATAAATCTATATATAATAAGTATAAAAAACCTAACACCTAGGCCAATCTGAAAGAGATCATTATCCATCTTGATCCGAATAGGAATTGAACCCTTTATTAAAGATGAAAGGACTTTACCACAGACAAACAAATATAAAACCACTTGATTTAAGCTGAGCATAAACAATACGCCCCTTTAAACACTTCTCTCATCTATCTTCCATAACTCATTAAAAATTTGTGAATTAAACATTAAATTCAATGTTTTAAATGAAATTGTCGTTGTTATAGTTTTATACTAGATTTATACTACATTTGTCTATTGTTGTAGGCTTTAAATGACTTATAAAAGAGATGGAGATTAATCATTAAAACTAAATAGATATAAATAACAAGTATTGATAGTGCCATGACTGTAGTACTTTATCAACTAATTACGATACTTACGATTAATCTGGCCACTCAATATGCTAATAACCTTTAAATAGGACACCTAAACATTCTCATTTAACAAACATATAGACGCAGCGATAAAAGAATAACAAAATATCACGGTCACAACTTTCTATGAGAAATTACACAGGAAAATGTTTATCACAATGTCCACAAGCCACGGGAAAACAATGGGAAAGTTTACGACGTCGTAATCAAGTTTTTATTCTAAACACAAGTGACTAATTCGCGGAATTTTAAATGAAATTCAATACAAAGATACCTATGTATTGCATTCAATGCTGTGCAAATTTTTCATAGAAGAAAGAAATATCAAATAGTATGTCAAATTCGTCTTTGACATTGACATAATGATAGATAACACTGACAGCTTGCGTTTTGTTTATAGGTTCCATGGAAGTAATAAGTACTTTGTACAACTTAACTTCCATGATAGGTTCTAATCTAAACTATTGTTATTTTAATGAGATATTTAATTAATAATAAACTCAGATAATAAATAATAATATTAAGACTATCAAGAAAGTCGAGACAAACAAAAATTAATAAAAGCGCCACTGTCTGTATGGCATCCCCAATGAATTGAACTGAAAAAGTTTTTGGTACCTATTACCTTGCTGATAGGAATCTTTTTGTTTGGGCTTTTTGGGCTAGGATAGAGATGGGCGCTTGGATAAATTTCCGGAAGGTAAAAATGGGAAAGAATGGGTAGAATTGGTAAAAATTAATTTATACCCATTTATACCCGATATTTTTTATTTATACCGGGAAGAAATTAAAATGAAAGTAAATTATCCTTATTTTCTTTAATACTGATAAAATAATAATTAAAGTATAAATATTAGGTGTGTTTTGATTATAAGGAAGATAAATAACTAGTTGTTTTCGGTTAAAATATTAAAAAAACATAAACAACAGATTTAAAATCATATGTATTCAAATAATATTTTGAAAATAATGATGCATTTTTAGTGTATGGCTGTTTAAAGTAGAATTAACAAAAAAATCAAAACATCTTCAGTTGTATTATAGACTAACTTTTGCCCGCAGCTTCGCCCGCGTGAATTTCCTTCGGGAACAGTGCTTTTTCCCGGGATGAAAAGTATCCTATGTCCTTCTCAGTACTTCTAACTATGTGTATGTGAAATAGGAAGATTGGTTGAGTAGATAAAGCGTGAAGAGGTAACAAACAAACTCACTTTCACATTTATAATATTAGTTAGGATTTGGAGGTAACTTCGCAATATTTTTCTATCGAGAAAATTTTATGCAAGCGTGTTTTTGAGAGAGTTAGTAATTAAGTTCCATAACGACCGGTCCTGCGCTGCCCGCATCCGGTCGTTATGGAAATCCTTGGGGGAGGCCTTTGTCCAGCAGTGGACGTCTTTCCTCTGATAGAGAGAGAGAGAGTGTAATTAAGTTGGCTAACATTCGTGTAAGGCGGGCCTTACGATTCGATGATCGCCTAGCCGTTCAATAGAATTCCGGCATTTGGCAAACTTGTTCGTCGCCCCGGCATAACATTTATCGTCTAAAACCAGTTGGCTGCGAATGAGTCAGAATAAAGATACCTATATCTTGTCAGGTCTTTTTGTAACCAAAACGTAAATTGTACACTTTATAAGTACTTTTATACACAGTACTTAATTTAAAAACGAAATATGTGCTTATTTCATAATAAATCTTAACGATATATTGTAAAATATCGTAATTACAAACATTTTAATTGATTTTAATTTTTACCCGGTATAAATTAAAAATTCCTGGGAAAATATGGGTATAAATGGATAAATTTCCGAGTCTCGGAAATTTATCGGGTAAATGCCCATCTCTAGCTAGGACTAGTCCGTGATTAAAATACATTATTGAAAAAAATGCCTATTATTAAATAAATAAACTAAGTTTTTTTATTAAGACGACATTACTAAACTTCCTGTCAATGTCATTTTGTGTGACTTTTACATTTATGTTATGGCGTTTGGCATTTTGCCTCTTGCTTTGCTTGCTTGCTTTTTGCTTTTTTTACCTATTTTTTGTATTGTTGTGTTGTGTGTGATACGAGACGCTGTCGTTTTGGTGAATGATTTTTAGTAAAATTAATAAATTTTAAACAACCACATAAATAATGGCCGCACAAAATGTAAACGTCTGTGATATCGGGGAAACTGTAAAGGAAACATTGAAGAAATTTCGTTTCCAAAAACATACCTCAAACCGTGCACTGATACTGAAGGTAAATTAACTCAGTAATTTAGCAGTATTTTGTGTTCATTATCTTAATTATTAATTAATTATGCATTTTACATTTTCAATTTTCCGTCTTTTAAAACTCTAGCATTTGAATCAACCATCATATCATATGTGAATCATCATTATCAATTTATATGTTGATTCATGTAAATTGCATTATTATCACTTCTGGTCTGACGACTATATGACGTTGTGTTTCTAAGCAATCAGGAATTCTATACATACATATTATCACGCCTTTTTCCCGTGGAGGTAGGCAGAGACCAGCGATTTCCACCTGCTACGATCTTTACAGATCTCTCTTGCTTCCTCTACCAGGAATTCTATGTACCTAAATATACATTTTCTATCTAACTTCCATAGTGTTGAATCTCTATCTCACACTAGCATACCTCCAGGACTTTGTTCCCGGGGGAATTTCGGGAAATCCTCTCTCAGTGCTCCCCTACACTCCCTAAGGAACCTACATGACAAATTTTAGCTTCCTACGCCCAGTAGTTTTAGCTGTGCATTGTCTGTCATTCACTCAGTAATGGAAGTGTTTTATAACATATTAAATGCATGTACAGTCAACTGCAGACCAACCTGACCCCTATCTCACTGAATCATCTGGTTTCTCTACATCTGACTGCACACATATTTATTTATTTTATTGCTATAAATATTTTATTTTGATAATTTACCTGCACAGGTGAACAGAGAGAAGCAAGTCCTGGAAGTAGACGAGGAGCTGGAGGATGTACAGCTGGAGGAGTTGCAGGACGTGCTGCCGTCGCACCAGCCCAGGTTCATAGCGTACAGGTAACATTCTTGTTTATTCAGGAACTTCTGGGTAAGCTCGCTACATTGTAGACCTCAACTCTGTCCTCTGGCAAGATTGTGGTCAAGAGGAAACCCATCTTTAATAATAATAAGATTTTGCCCGCGGCTTCGCCCGCATGAATTTCCCATGGGAACATTGCTTTTCTCGCGATGCAAGGCACCCTACGTCCTTTTCAGTTCTTCTAACTATGAATATATGCGAATTTATTAGTTTAATATAATTAGTTTTCGATGTGAAAAATTACCTTTTTAAAAGTTTCGATAAAATAATGACTTTGTAGATTTTTTAGGTTTTTTGAAGTTTGTAAAAAAATAAATGTTTTACTAACAGCTACAAAATGGAGCATAGTGATGGACGCACGTCATTTCCCCTCTGCTTCATCTACTACACTCCTCGAGATGCACATATGGAGTTACAGGTAAAAAATACAATTTTTTTAAACTCTCTTGCCCCACTGCTGGGCTTAGGTCAACATCCATGTCAGGACATGTGTTAATGTCCTTTCAACCTAACGCTGGTTGACTGGAAGAAATACCTACACGGGATAAGTCCGCCATTGTGCTACCTTTCTATTTTAAGTCATTGTTATGTATGCCTGCTCGCTCCCGTGGGAATTTCGAGATAAAAAGTACCCTATGTACTATTCCCGGTATTTTTCTACCCATATACCAAATTACCAAATGTCATTGAAATCTGACCAGTAGATTTTGCGTGATTGAGTAACAAACATCCTCACAAACTCACATCCAAACTTTCGCATTTATAATAGTAGTAGGATTATGTATTTGATTGTTTGTTTGTAGTATCTTTATTGTACTAAGGATACATCGTGAACATAACAAATAAAAAGGTAAAATATATACAATGGTGGACTTATCCCATGAAGGGATCTCTTCCAGTCAACCAGCGATAGATTGAGAGGATATATTTACTCAGTAAAAGGGTAGAAGTAAGTATGTATTTCCTTCGAATAAGTAGCCTTAAGGATTTTATTTCCTGTAAAATAATGAGTGTTGATATATTTCCAGGTAATGTACGCGGGTACACAACGCGCCCTCGCCAACGAAATTGGCGGGAAAATGTTAGAAGTGAGGGAAATAGACGAATTGACGGACGAATGGCTCAACGAGAAGCTCAGGAGGTAAACACAGGTGGCGCCACTAGTGCGACTAGGGAAGACAGATGGCAGCACATGCAGTAAACATAGATTTTAAATACCTACTACCACTTGCCAGTTTTCACGCGAGTGATTTTGTAATGGCGGTCAGATTATTACTTATTTTATTACTATGTGGCTGTTTTTACAATGCAGATTATTACAAAAACACCACAATATTAAGGATTTCTAAAAATAAATTCTCATTGACATCTCATAGATCTACCTTCGAAAGGAATACAGGAGAGGGCTCCTGTAATGGCGGATCGAATCGAGTACGAGTAGGTATTTCCACTCCATATGTATATCTAGTGCTAGTTGAGAAGACAGATGGCAGCACATGCAGTGAACTTCCCTTTTTAATTTTATGGCTTCATCGTTCAGCCAAACGATGATTTTGCCAAGTCATGTCAAGGTTCAGAAAGACATAATATTATAAAGATAGAAATAGGACAGTTGATCAGTTTAATGCAGTTACACAAGCCACCCGTCGCTATGCTGTCAGATGTCAATGTCATCTGTCACTTGTCACAGTCAATGTCAAAATCTCAGACGAAGGAAAACAGAATAGACATGACATACCTACAAAAAATCGTGCATACCTAAAGCCTGCGCCGACAAAGGATTTGGCACAAAGATGGCGGCCTGTCTATACTAGTGACAAAACATGGCGACCGGCCGCATAACTACTGTTTGTATATACATTGTTATGCCGGGTCTATTCTTTTTTACTAAGTCTATATTCTCGATGAAACAAACCACCCGTCGCTATGCTGCACATGTCAATGTCATTTGTCACTGTCAATGTCAAAATACTCTGTTACGCTAATGCTGCCCGCTGGCGTGATATCAACTCAGTATTATTCCCTATTTGTGTTGAGTTATAATCGTATTCCAATAGTTTAAGATAGATAGATGTAATTTATTCCTTACAATAGTAGTATTTTTACAAATTTGTAACAAATAGGGGACCAGACAACTTTTTTTTTGATGCTTCTTTGAAATATCTCACATTAATACAATCATCCGTAAAAGAATAACATCCATGACCAAAGACCAAAGTATTTCCCAAGATATAGCAAAAAACAATTCACGTTTTTAAACGATGTTTGGACGATAGCAAAACGCCCCTAATTAAACGTACATTCATATGACGTCACGCGTAGAAAATGGGCTTTCCCTTAAAGTTTGAACTCAATAAATTATCTCTGGAAAATTAACTCGTGCTGAAAAGTCGCAAAATGTTTTTAATTATATGTATTCTATCATAAAATTACATATTTTTAACAATTCTCATACCTTGTCTGGTCCCCTATTGTGTAAAAAACACCGTCATGACTTTTGACTTATTGAGATGTTATTGACGCTTCTAAACCTTATAATTAAATTGCCTACTAAAAGGAAACTTATCCTAGCAAATTAAAGTGATGAATGCCCTTTAATTAGCAATTCAAATAGTACCTATATCTCATCAATAGATGGCGTTCTGCCATATTGTCGAGTATATAATTTACATGAAAATATACCGGTCAAAGCGCCATCTAGTAGCATTATAGCTTACGTGCTTATTTACCCTCCCTCCACATATTTATTTATCTTCCATGCTGGTCTGGGAGCGAAGATAAAACATAGAATATGCCAGCTGCTTCTCTTCCCGCGCAGATTGTAAAAGTCAATCGAGGGAGAGGGCTTTAAACTAGGGATTCCTCCACTCATAGGCGATGGGCTAGCAACCTGCCACTATATCTGAATCTCCATTCCATCAGAAAGCCCACTATTTAGCTAAGCGTGGCCTTCGAGTCTCACGACTCTTGGCTCTGTCTACCCCGTAAGGGATAAAGACGTGATTCTATGTATGTATGTGCTATAATATACATTGTTAAGTAATGAGGGTAATCATTTTTATCGCCAGTTGCCGCTATGGTCAAGTCAATGGTACAATGCTGTCATTTGATTTTGACACATTGACATTGACAGCGTTGTACCATCTGACAGATGTCTGTCCTCGCTTGTAGGTGCCAACGTCTGGTGGAATATTTAAACCCGATAGCCTTCATTGGTCTTGCCAGTATATTGAGAAATGTCCCATTATATTTTAATTTTAATATTTTTCCATTAATTTTAAAAACTTTGTATATCGTCAAATGCACTAAACCAAAGCTAATTGATTTACCTATATAATATAGAAGTTATTAAGATGTATATTTTGATGTATTTTCTATATTTTAATACTCTTTAAAGTATTTTTTTTTTATCTTTTAAGTACATAATATTTATTTATGTAATATTCGCTTAAGAACTTTTAATGACAAACCATAAAATGTCGCTAGATAATTTTTTTCATTATCAATTTATGGTATTACTAGCTTTTGCCCGCGGCTTCGCCCGCGTGAATTTCCCACGGGAACAGTGCTTTTTCCCGGGATAAAAAGTAGCCTATGTGCTATTCCAGGTCATTATCTACCTCTGTACCAAATTTCATCGAAATCCGTCCAGTAGATTTTGCGTGATTGAGTAACAAACATCCTCACAAACTCACAAACTCACAAATTCACAAACTCACATCCAAACTTTCGCATTTATAATATTAGTATAGATACACATATTATATAAATATACCATACTCTAGTGGGTCATGTCATAGCCCATCCTTTAGGCGAATGCCCCAGTAGGTTTATAAAAAAATACAATTCAATACAAAAATACTTTATTTGCACACAAGTATTTACAAGGTATACTTAAAGTAAAAAGTAAAGAGAGGCAAATGCGGAAAAGGCAAAAATAAAATATATGTAAACAATATGTAAATTTTTTGGCATAAATAATTAAGAAGAAATTAAAATTGGCAAAAAGCGTTTATTCGAAAAAAATCGCTCGTCGATTATGCTAACGGTACAATACTGTCATTTGAATTTGACAACTGATGACAGTAGTGTACTATCTGACAGACTTCACTCGCCAGTTGCGATAATTAGTGTGCGTATTTTTTTTTTTTTCTGAGTGCTTTTGACCTCTATCTTGCCTGTTGGGAAGCAAAGATGATACTTATTGTGTCTGAATAGATTTTCAATAGTGAATGCGATGTATTGTGCTGAAAATGTAGTACTAGATAAAGCTGAAATTGATTGACCTAAGTGTATCTCTTGTTCATACGTAATTGTATTGCCGTCTCACTCTCACACGATGTTTTTCGGTTCAAGAAGAGACAAAAGATTGGTTAGAAAAAAATGTAACGAATGTATTTTATTGTATTTTGCTTCGATCAACAATATACCTAGATCAAAGGTGACAGCTCTGAAAACTGCCCGAGATTTAAGAGCACACAATGTGCTCTTATTTCTGACAGTACAGTTCATTGCATTACGATATTTATTGCTCAGACTTAAAGTATATTGTTGATCGAAAGTATTTTATGTAACTAGATATAAAATTAAGATTTTCTTTTAAGGTGCTCTCACACAGCATTCCAAAAATTTTCATTCTACCCGTGTACCAAATGTTATCGAAATCCGTCCAATAGTTTTTGCGTGACAGTAACAAACATTCATTCTAACAAATTTCACGTTTATAATATTAGAAACATTGTGTAACACGATAACATTCTATAACATTACGTGACATTTTGCTACATCATGTTGGAGTATGTTACAAACAAACCTATCGTCAATCACGCAAAATCTACTGGACGGATTTCGATGAAATTTGGTACACGGGTAGAAAAATACCGGGAATAGCACATAGGGTACTTTTTATCTTGAAATTCCCACGGGAGCGAAGCCCCAAGGCGTAGCTAGTGTAACATATAATGAAGCTGTAGGTATAACATTACAATTTATAACTTTTGTTAGACAAAAAATGTTTTATAACATTTTATAACTGATGGCGTGGGAGCACTTTTTAGTATTTTAATCTATGGCAAAAGAGTGTCCGTGTGTAAAAAAAACTTATGATGCATTTATATCATTTATTTTTCTGACAATTTGTATTTACAGTGATTTTCATGCATTTAATATATTTATATAAAGTGTAAAAAGACAAATAAAAGACTTGTATAAACATGAAAAATGCTGGTTTTATTTTTTAATAACTTTTTAATCAACAAAGATATAATAGTATTGATAAAAGGTATGTGAATTTTATAAGTAGGTACTATATTTTTATATCACAATATATTACAATTAATACATTTTAATTTATTTTTTTATCATCATATTTTGTACATTTGTATGTGTATTTACACTATTATCACTTTGATTTCTTTAGAGCTAAAATATACTTAATTAACTGGTTCATAAGATAGTCTGCACCATAGGTCTAGTAAATCAGATATTAGGTAGGTACCGATGTTGTTTATTATAATTTTAATACCCTAGTAGTATTATTGAATTATCGGGCCTGCGCTAACAGGAGATCCGGCGTATAATCAATCAGAATGTTTAATTGCATCAAGTGTAAGTACAAAAAGGTGGCTATAAGAGGGCGCCTCTAAGCTAATATGTTAATATCATAGAGCTAGGTACGTCTTGAGCACTGTTTTTTCCGTACTGACTCTAAATACAGGGTGGGCCAGAAAGGCGTACGAATTTCAAAATCGCATTACTCGTGACAGGGACGCGGGAGCGCGATGCGGGTAGTGGGTTTAGGTAGCTTGGTTCTCGGAAATCCGTTGCCATGGAATTTTTCACCGGAGAGCAGCGTGCATTTTGTGTAAAGACGTATTACAAAAGTGTCGATTTGTGCTCTATTCGCGGCGTCTATTTCGCTCTAAGTTTAGTTTACATGATTTAAACCAATGTTCGAGTGAAAGTGTGATCAGATCGTGGGTCAGAAAGTTAAGTCTTCAGGCTCGATATTAAATGAAAAACCTGCGGGGCGTCTAAGGTCGATAAGAACGGAGGGAAATGTAAGCGAAGTTGCGGCATCTGTATGGCGCGATCCCCAGCTGTAATAACAGTAAATTGTGATCGCTACACAGCAATGTTACGTAACTTTTTGTATCCACAACTGCATAATTTTGAAGCCTACAACAGCAGGACTTGGTTTCAACAAGATTGCGCGACATCCCATACATCCAATGAGTCTTTGGCAGTTGTTAACGAAATGTTTAATGAAAAACTGATATCGCGTCGAGGGGACATTCCGTGGCCTCCCCGGAGCCCAGATCTCACGACACTGGATTTTTTTCTCTAGGGATATCCCAAGAGTCGCGTTTACGCCAATAAACCGACGACAATTGCCCAGCTCAAAGACAATATTCGCGAGGAAATGTCTGCTATCCCACGAGCGATGTGCCAGCGAGTTTTCCCGAATTTGAGGACTAGTTCGGAAGAGTGTGTACGTTTAGTTGGTACATATCTCGGCGATGTTATTTTTATAAAATAAAACTCCCATTTGTATTCTTTATTTTAAATATATTTTTTCTATCCTGGGCTTTGTGGTTTTTTTTATATGATTTTTTATAATCCGCTAAACTTTATGGCCCACCCTGTATAAAATAATCATTGAATTTGTGCTAGAAACTTCAGAAATCAGAAATGTTTATTTGCCAGAAAACAGACCACATTAGGCTAGGAATCATAGAAATAAAACGTAACTGTCCACTAGAAAAGAAAGGTACTAGTGGTTCTTATGATATTGTGTTTAATGGACTATTTACTTATTATGGTACTTTTTCTTTGAAATATATTCTTTAACATTATGTAAAAAGATACCTACGGAGCCTCATAGCTGACAGCTGGCGAGAGCTGGTGCAAGACCGCAAAAAACGGCGTTATCTTGTGTCGGAGACCAGGATCCACTTCGGGTCGCTGCGCTGCAGTAGTATGTTAGAAATCGAACTTGATGCCCATAACCTTAGCCCTATCGCACTCCGAGCCACTCAGATCAACGCCATACGCCATCATATCCGCATACTTCAGTTCTGCCAGCGTCTGGTATCCGCACTTAGCTGCTAACACTTGGGAGGTGGTCGCCGTGAACACTGTACAGACTGCCTTCACTCCTAGTGCTTTGCAGAGCGGCTCTCTGGAAATACAAGCATATTTTTGATGTAAAACATGTATTGGCATAACTAGGCAAATGACGCCCCGTCGTGCCACGATGCTCGGATGTTTTACATATGGTCGTGACGGCTAAGTTTCAGTAAGTATGTTTAGTAAGTAAAACGTTTCGCTAGCGGCACCCACTACCCCTAAGTATTTGGCACGGAAAACTGAATACCTAATACAATAGAACTAGAAAATACATCTGCTGAATGCATCGAGCAACAAGGACTTTAGAGCTAGTAGCTGATTTAAGGGGAGGGGCTGGGGGCACGTGCAAATCCTGGATCCGCCTTTGCGTGTTGCTGTATGGCTGCATGTTATACCTATGCTATTATGCCTATATCTGTAGATTGTGGAGAACAAAAGAATATTTGCAGTGGCGCCACCATGTAATTAATAGATAGTTATATCATTTATTTGATGCTACAAACACACACATACAAAGATAAGTAGGTGTACACATTTAAAACAAAAAAGAAAACAGGTACATGTTGCCATAGACAATAAATGTGTGTGTTGCAGCAAAACAAAATGGTCATAGCTCAGTGGAATAAAATCATAAGAGATGTACTTAGACCTACATCCATCATCATAGTTAATTTTTTTTTTGTTTTCCATAATCTATAAGGATTTATTGGTAGGTAAATTTTTTCAATGTAATTATATCTTTTGGCGTGGCGTAGCAGTAAAATCTACCAGAATTCCGTGACGGAAAATGGAGTGATCATCATGCCATCAAAGCTGTTTTCATCTGCCGGGCGTCTGATGGCTAACTTTTTTTCAATATCTAGGATTGGCTACATCTTTATGTAGGGTAGGGACTTTACCTAATAAATGAACCACATCATCTGTCTATCAATGGCTTAGAGTAAAAACCTCGGATACCTTACAGTTTTTAAAAGAAACATCCGAGGTTTTCACTCTAAGCCATCGCTATGAGGATAAAAACAAAGAATTACCTGGCAGCAAACATCCTAGCACCAATATTCTGCCCGCGATGCGCTGGCAACACCGTGAGACCGCTGGACGACAGGTATCTGTCCACCCCGTAGTGATCGAAGACGTTGACCAGTCTCTCTGCCGTCTCTAGAGTCTTTACAAGCTTCTTCCATGGCTCTCCTTCTGTCTGGAACAGAAAAGCACATTGATAGGGAACTAATAAAATAAGTTACGGTCAAAACTGATGTATTTTTGTGATATTGTGATTAACAAGTGACTAAGGATGGGGAATCAACAGGGTCGTATTTAACTTTATAGGAGCCCCTGGGCATGTAACTAAGGATTTTGGAGCCCCTATGACCTTGACGGGTCACTATTTACCCATGAATAGCCGTCTTTGGTCGTTTGGAGACGATTAGGACAATATAGCTGTCCTAAGATAACTACACGGGACCTCTAAAAACGGCGGATCCAAGATTTTTTTCTGGGGCACAAGGACCGCGGCGGACTATGCATGTTGGGG
Source organism: Ephestia elutella (assembly GCA_018467065.1). Lineage (NCBI taxonomy): Eukaryota > Metazoa > Arthropoda > Insecta > Lepidoptera > Pyralidae > Ephestia > Ephestia elutella. The sequence goes on along the minus strand of CM031593.1, from coordinate 193,722 downwards.
GGGGGTGCAACAAATCGACATCTGTCCTGGTGCTGTTGCCCCCCGCCTTGAAACGAATCCTAAAGACTTGCTCTCACTACGCCACTGCAGAAGGACCAGATTTGCAAAAAAACAAGAAATAAACCAGATGGTCAGAAAAAATTCTGTAATTTCTTTATTTGATATGCATTGTTATGGAATTTTCTCTCCACAGTAGGTACACAAAAACAGTCTGAGGGTAGCACGTTTCTGTTATTTCTTAATTTGATATGCACTGTCATGGAATCTCCACGGGGGCACGTTCCCCTCGTGCCCCCCCCCCCCTAAATCCGCTACTGCCTACTAACTACGTGCTCATATTACGGAAGAGGGATCTGGCAACAAGTTATAGTGCTATATATTTCCACTAGCTGTCGCCCGCGGCTTCGCCCGCGTGAGTTTCGCTTAGATGAAAAATCTCTCTTGGAGCTTTTCATCAGATGTTCCAGATCTTCAATTTTTATACGTCAGCAGAAAATGCTCATCAGGTTGAACGATTTTTGCTAAGGCGCCATTTCCATATATGTTATAGTGTAGCTGGTCTCTTGGAGCTTTTCATCAGATGTTCCAGATCTTCAATTTTTATACGTCGGCAGAAAATGCTCATCAGGTTGAACGATTTTTGTTAAGGCACCATTTCCATATTACTTATAGTTTATCTGTTCCGTTATGGTTCTTCATCAGGTGTTCCAGTTTTCAAAATGAATTATAGCCTATATGTTGCCCAGGCTTAATAGCTATACAACAAAAAAGTTTCATTCAAATCTTTCCAGTAGTTTTTGCGTGAAACGCGTATATACATAAGGTAAATGCACCTATTATAAACGCGGGCCCATTATGAACAGTTTTCGAAATTCCCTCGAAAAATAAGAAATCAGTAAATTATTTTTTTCGAACGGCTACACCATTCGGTAGTACCAACATTGTAGATGTAATTTAAACCATATTTGACATCTGTCAACCATTTTGTTTTCGGCCATAACAAATTTTTGCTAGCTCGGCGTGTTTCGGCGTCAAAATCAGATTTTCTTATAAGGATTGCGATGCAAGTAAGTACATGTATTAGCTTTTTTTATGACACTTGTAACTTTGTTGCTAAAAACATATAATTTATTGAATTACTGATAATAAAAGGTTTAATATACGTTTCAACCAAACACCTCATTAGAATTTTAACTTTTAAATTTAACGAAGTTCATAATTGGAATTTTTTTTTTAAGCCACGCCATATGGACAAAATGTCCATAAAGGGGTTGTTTTCGAAATTATTGTTTTAACATCTTATAGTTGTACATTCGTTTACCTCTATCGTTTTCTTTTTGAATCAGCTAAAAATTAAGACTCTTTCCGATTATGAACACTATGTCCATAATTGGATGTCCAAAATTGGTGACTTAAAATTTGTCAACAGACAAAATTGATTAATTTTTAATTCTGTGCCCAAATATTTATCAAATGTACATGAAGTGTATTTTTCATACATATTGTTTTTACATCATACACTTGTATACTCGTTTAACTATTTTTTTTTAAATAGTAGTATAGTTATGTCCATAATTAGGTGTTCAAAATTGGCTCAATATTTTTCTAATAGATTTTTTTTTGTTTTACTGTAGAAATGGCGACTAGAAAAGCTTATACCAAAGAACAAATGGCCAATGCAATTGAAGAAGTAAGAAAAGGAGAAAAAATGTGGCTAAAAGGCAAAAAAAAAATATTTTTTAAAACAGAATATCTGACTTATTACTTATTATTATATACTTATTATTTACTTATTTCTTTTAGAATTGAATTTTAATTGTTTTTATTTTCATTATAATTAACTTGATGAACCCTTAAGCACTCCTGGGTGATGAGGATTGGGTTGAACAATGTCCATAAATAGCTGTTCACATTTGGATACTGACCATAATCGGAGGATCATAACTGGATTTTCCTTGTCCATAAATGGAGTTTGGCAGAGGGTATTGTTTTTAAATTATTTTTTATTGAAGCTTGTTTAAAACTGATTTTATACATTAAATACTTATTAAGTATATCACTCTTTACTAACCTCCAAATCCCTGAGAACGTATATTGTTAAATGTATGAATTATAAAGGAAAAACGAAAAAAGTTTCTTATACTGTCCATAATTGGTGCATTTACCTTACATACAGACAGACAGACAGACAAGAAATTCCAAAAAAAAATTTTTGCTTTTTATTGTTCTTTTTAGGTCTCCCTCTATCCATTTCAGTCAAAAATATTAAATGTACAGACAAAATATTTTTACTGTTTTATTATATGTATAGATAATAATTTTTACAATCAGCATCCCCGAAAACCTGGAAATTAATACCTACCCGTATTGCAACACGAAATAAATCAGTTTCCGCCATCTTGGATCCAAAAAAAAATTCGTAATCAGATAGATAGATAGATAGATCAACACTTTATTGCACCATTTACAAAAAGAACATACATAAAACTTTTTTCCAAAAAAAATGAACCGACTTCCATCATAAAACTTAAAATCATGAAATAACAATAAAGAAAAATGTATTGGCATGCTACCTACTGAATGAGGTGAAGTCGGTGCCAAGTGCAGGAGTAAGGGTGTTATGGTGGTATGTATACACAATTCTAATGTAAATTTAGATTAGGTATTTAATTTTTACGGCACCGACTTCACCTCATTCAGTAGGTAGCATGCCAATACATTTTTCTTTATTGTTATTTCATGATTTTAAGTTTTATGATGGAAGTCGGTTCATTTTTTTGGAAAAAAAGTTTTATTTTATCATTTTTAGTGCTTCTACACCTATTTTCTTTAATAAAAACTTAAACTTTTCTTCTGGCCGAAAATAAAGAATTAAGAATTCGAAACTTTTTATGTCAGTTTGATTTGAAATGTCAGAATATGTCAAATTGTCTATTATTTTTGGCACATAAATAGACCGAGAGTCCGCGACGATCAAACCCTCCTTATTTTAAAAATGATGAATGTTTCTCTGCGTGGTATATACGGGTAAAAAATATTAGCGACTAGGTATGAAGTTTGGATCTTAGTTGCTTATACAGGTAATATGGCTAGCAAGGATGATTTTTATAGGTATAAAAAGCTCCCTTGGGGCCTCCCAAAGTAACATAAAATTCAAATTTTGTAATAAAACAAATATAACTATAATTTAGTAAAGTTACAATATCTGGCAGGGGTTTATATCTGCACCAATGGCCTGGTAATGGATGGCGTGATTTCCAATATTATTCGGAATAAAATCTTTAAAAACTTTACTTTGAGGAAATTGAGCTACCACTCTATATGCTATTGCTACAAATTATCTGCCTTAGTAATCATGATCCAACTTTTATAGTCGCTAATTTTCTATGTTGGGGACATACACAGAAAATCTTGAGTTTTAATAAAATAAGGAAGGGCATGCAGTCGCGGGCTTTTGCTCTATAATGCAATGTTGATATTTTTATATTTTGTTAGGTATATTTTAAATTACCGAACAGATTCTGACGTGGTTAAAATGGGACCAACTTGGGAATAGACTCTTACGAATAAAAAAATAATTTCGGAAATCAGTCCACAATAGGCGGAGAAATCGGCGAACATACATAAAAAAAAAACATACATACATCGAAACATATAACCTCCTCCTTTTTTGGGAAGTCGGTTGAAAAGAGACAAAATAAAATACAATAAAACTTTTTTTCCAAAAAAAAGAACCGACTTCCATTATAAAACTTAAAATCATGAAATAACAATAAAGAAAAATGTATTAGCATACTACCTACTGAATGAGGTGAAGTCGGTGCCAAGTGCAGGAGTAAGAATGTTATGTAATTGCTCAGCTAGGCATTTTTATACATGATTCTAATGTTAATTTAGCACCACACAATTATAACTTGGCACCGACTTCACCTCATTCAGTAGGTAGTATGCTAATACATTTTTCTTTATTGTTATTTCATGATTTTAAGTTTTATAATGGAAGTCGGTTCATTTTTTTTGGAAAAAAGTTTTATTTTATCATTTTTAGTGCTTCTAATATTATGTCTGTGTTCTACACCTTTTTCTAAAACTTTTCTTTCACTGGCCGAAAATAAAGAATTAAGAATTTGAAACTTTTTTATGTCAGTTTGATTTGAAATGTCAGAACATGTCAAATTGTCTATTATTTTTGGCACATAAATAGACCGAGAGCCTGTGATGACCAAACCTTCCTTATTTTCAAATTGCTGAATGTCGTGGTATATACGGGTAAAAAATATTATCGACTAGGTATGAAATTTGGATCTTAGTTGCTTATGCAGGTAATATTTTATAGCAAGAATGATTTTTATAGGTATAAAAAGCACCCTTGGGGCCTCCCAAAGTAACATTAAATTCAGTTTTTATATTAAAACAAATATAACTATAATTTAGTAAAGTTACAATATCTAGCAGTGGTTTATATCTGCACCAATTTCCTGGTAATGGATGGCGTGATTCCTAATATTATTAGGAATAAAATCTTTAAAAACTTTACTATGAGGAAATTGAGCTACCATTTTAAATGTTATTGCTACCAATAATCTGCCTAAGTAATCATGATCCAACTTTTATAGTCGCTAATCCCTATTTCTATGTTGGGGACATGCACAGAAAATATTAAGTTTTAGTATAAAATAAGGAAGGGCATGCTGTCGCGGGCTTTTGCTCTATAATGCAATGTTGGTATTTTAATATTTTGTTAGGTATCTTTAAAATTACCGAACAGATTCTGACGTGGTTAAAATGGGACCAACTTGGGAATACACCATTACGAATAAAACAACAATTTTGGAAATCAGTCTACAATTGGCGGAGAAATCGGCGAACATACATAAAAAAAAAACATACATACATCGAAACATATAACCTCCTCCTTTTTTGGGAAGTCGGTTGAAAAGAGACAAAATAAAATACAAAAATGAGCGCAAAGGCGGGCTTATCGCAAATGCAATTTCTTCCAGCCAACCTTTGGGTGGAAGGAAATATACATGACAAAAATGTAGGGTGCAGTAAACACTAAAGATAAAGGATAAAAAAAATAAAAATAAACTAAACATTGATAAAATAAATATACACATTCATGACACAATCAGGACAATATGGAAATAAATAAAATTAAAGACTCAGATAGTGAGACTTTACCTGCTCTCTGAAGGATGACAAAGTTTGGGCCTTGCGGATATCAACTGGCAATGCATTCCACAAACGAGCAGCCTGGACAGTAAAGGAGTGGGAGAAAAATTTGGATACGTGATCAGGGACAACTAGGTATAAGGAGTAGGCAGTACGTATCTCACGATTACTGACCTCACTGAGAAATTTAAAGCGTTCTTTAAGGTAAAAAGGAGTAAAAGGGTTATAGAGAATTGAGTATAGCAATGAGAGGATATGTAGATTACGACGATGTCTAATAGGGAGCCACTTGAGTTGGGTACGAAAGGCTGAGATATGGTCATATTTACGCAAACCGAATATGAAACGTATACAAAAGTTTAGGAGGCGCTCAAGTTTATTAAGTTGCTCTTCAGTGAGATCAAGATAGCAGCAGTCAGCGTAGTCAAGTATAGGGTGGAGTAAGGATTGAGCAAGCGTGATTTTAGTCTCAGTGGGAAGGAAATTTTTGATCCTCCTGATAGAACCAGCAGCAGCGAATAATTTTTTGTTAACCTCAGCAATTTGCGGAGCCCATGACATATTTTTGTCAAATATTATACCTAAGTTCTTTACTTTATCACTGACAGGAATTACGGTATCATTAAAAATTATAGAGGGAAGGGATTGCCAATCGATTCTAGAAATGAGACGAGGGCTTCCAAGAATGATTACTTGTGTTTTGAGAGGATTAACAACAAGTCCATGAGAACTGCTCCACTCCGCTATTCGAGATAAGTCACTATTGATGTCACGTATAGCCTGCGGAAGGTTATCTAGAGAGGAATGACAGTAAATTTGCAGGTCGTCAGCATATAAATGATATGACGAATGTATTTGAAAGTGGATAGAATTAATGAATAAAGCAAATAATAAAGGAGATAGCACGCCACCTTGTGGTACTCCACAAGACGTCGAACACCACGCTGAGAGATTACCCTCAACACGTATACGCTGCTGACGACCATGCAGATACGAACGAAACCAGCCAATAGCAGATGAAGATATGTTAAGAGAGCGTAGCATTCCAATAAGAATATCAAAATCGACGGTATTGAACGCATTACTGAAATCCAAGAGTGAAAGAACTGTAAGTTCCGTTCTGTCCATGGCAGAGCGGATGTCGTCAGAAATTTTTACAAGAGCTGTTTGAGTACTGTGGCCTTTGCGGAAACCAGATTGAAAAGGGCTAAGAATGTTATTTCTGTTGAGAAATGTATTGAGCTGAAGTTGAACCAATTTTTCCAGGATTTTTGAGAGGAATGGAAGGATGGAAATGGGACGATAGTCAGAAAAACAAGAAGGATTTGCCTTTTTTGGCAAAGGGATAATATAAGCATTTTTCCAAGACGATGGAAAGATACCTTGTATTAAGGAATTATTAAGGATTAAGGTTAAAGGGGAAATTATTATCGAGAATATGAAGGAGCATTTTGCGACTTACATCATCAGAGCCAACAGCATTAGAAGATACAGAAAGTACACTCTTCTGAACATCACATTCAGCAATAGAGCTAAAAGAAAAACTGGAATAGTCCGGTGTAGGTAAAGATGACAAATGATTAAGTGTTTGGGTTTTGATATTTCCACTAAAGGAAATAGAAGTAGAGAAATGTTTGTTGAGGGAGTTGAAATCAATATTATTGGGAACGCTACTATTACTTCTCCCGACACCCATCGACCTAAGAAACTTCCAGACCTTAGCTGGATCACCATTTTCGACGGATTTATGAATGTGCCGACGCTGTGCGTCTCTGCACATATTGTTACAGGCATTCCTTGCCTTAATAAACCTCTCTCGATAGCGATCCGGATCTGCCTTGTATTTGGATTTAAGGAGGTGTTTCCTGGCAATAGCGGCCTTAATATCCTCAGTTAACCAAGGAGCTGGCAAGTATTTGACGCGCACAGGACGAACAGGAGCATGCTTGTCATACAGTTCAATCAACAATTTATTAAATCCATCCACCTGTTCGTCCACTGATTCAAGATCAGCCAAAGCGAACCAGTTGATACCACGAGCGTCATCCCTAAGCTTATCCACATTAATTGAGTTAAAATCACGCAGCATAAGGATTTTAGGTTTGGGTTTAGGAGGGCGAAGTTTGAATGAGAGATATAGGAGATCATGATAAGAAAACATTTCCGCATTGCATTGACCATAATTTGCAACGAGATCAGGAGAGGAGACAATGATGAGGTCCAAAAGTGTAGGAATGCGGTTGGGAAAAAAATGGGTAGGTTGGTTAGAATGGATAAGAGATAAATTGCAATCAGCACTCCCGAAAACCTAGAAAACATTACCCATATTGCAACATTCATTCATTGTTCATTCTCTACGCATTCCTCAACCAGGAGCCTGAAGGTGATGTATTTGCGGATGGATGGAAGACGCTTGTCAGGAATTTATTGTTGTTTTGTGAGAATGGTGAATGTGAGTCGACTTGCATGTGATAAAAATGCTAAATGTTTCTTTTATATCTATTTTTATTTTTTTTCATTTCAATGTATATCTTATAATACTTAAATACTGTAATTGGCTACGAAATATTTACCGTTGTATTCAATTAAACAAACAAATAAATAATTGTTACAATGAAATAAATCTGTGTCCGCCATCTTGGATCCAGACTTACATTTTCGAAGGACTCCTCCCCGTCCTCGCTACACCTCATCACGATGACATTGAACGCCACCAGCTCGTCCGGCTGGCCGGCCTCCTCCGTGAAGCAAGCCAGGCTGATGTTCTCCGCTAGGTAGGACTCCCAGTTGGCCCTGATGGACTTTATGGAGACTGGGTCTGATTGGATGTCTGGAATTAAATGGTCTATTTGTAATGGTTCGCCTGGCACAAGCATTTTTTGCAAGGCGGCTCCAGCAATTAGTGATAATTAAATATGTTGATTTACCTACCTTAGTGATAGTTAAATATGTTGGTTTTTAAATGGTCTGCTGCTGAACGGATTTTAAATGGGGTTTTTGGGTTATCTGTGTCACCAATGCACGTGGTGAGTCATAAGTCATAAATGAGATGAGAGAGAAAAATAGTAATACCGTAAAGTGGGGCTAATTGGACCAGTTTTTTCATAAAACTGGTGTTTACAAAAACACTAGTTACTTTGCAGATATAAACTATATTTTTTAGGGTAGTTTTTTTATTTTTCTCGGAATCACAATTATAACTTTTTATTTCCTATAAATAATTTAGAAGATATAATGTTTTAAATGTGCCTTTCCAAATATCGCTTTAATGGGGTTATTTGGTATCTGACTTCATTGCTTTGTGGTTTCTCATTTTTTTCAACTTCATGTTAATAAAAACAATAAGCGTTATTTGGAACGGTTAAAGGGAAAGATACTGTCTTGAGACTAACTCAATTTCACTACTTGCAACACTGAAAAGGAAATAATCCACCATTTATTATTTATTCGATAATATATAACATCACTAATTTGGGGATATTTGGAATTTCATGTAGAATATCAAATGTATTATTCGTAAAGTATCAAGCAATATTTGGAATATTTAAGGCGAAGTGCTTTGTATTTTTAACCGACTGGCAAAACCAAAAGGTAATGATTTTCGCAGTCTATGTTACATACATAGACTGCGAAAATTATTACCTTTTGGTTTTTATAGTAATTATATTTGTAAGAGTATGTTCATCGTAGTGCCTAAACTACTGAACTGATTTTAATAAATTAGATTTTATTAGATTCCTACTACGTAATGACCTGGGTGACATAGACTATCAATGGCTACATTTACAAATAATATAGCCATAGCCTATGTCACTGAGGAGTATTTTTACATATTCGGGCTATAGAAAAAGCGCTGTCCGACCGTAAAAGGGGTGATTCAGTCAGTTTACGAACTTTTTGTATGGAACCAATGCTGGGAAATCGAAAATAAAATTGAGATTTCCATACAACAATGTTCCGCCAAAGGGGCAAATATGTGCGGAGACCTTTTTTTTTTAATTGGTTCCGTTGATATAGTCCTTCGTACTGACGAACGAAATTGCCCCTTTTAAGGTTTTAAAGGGTTCTATAATAAATATTTACTTAAAAATACATCTGATTTAATTTTTAATAATTTTATTCGAAAACGAAAAGTACTATGTGAAAACTAAATGTAGTTCAAAACCGATTTTATCGAAAAAATAAATGTCACACGACAGTCGCTCTGTATACTATTCTTATTCATAAAAAATTTCGAGTCGCTATTAGATCATTATTGAACTGTTAAAGTTCGGATACCAAAAAATGTTATTCATAAACGTCCAATAGCGCTAAAATCTCCAATAAGTGTTCAATAAAGTTAAAGTAGGCCGGACCCTCCTATAAGCATCTAATAGAGAGATATTTGGCATTTCAATCCATCAAATTGAATTCGACGTCATTAAAAATCAGAGTTCGATAGTTTGCATTATTTTGTAAATTCTATACAAAACAACGATAAATGTTATACAAAACCGATGTACAAAAACCACAAAAAGCAGTAAAGGTCAGCAGTGAAGGAAATTAACCTTAGTGCGTAGATTGGTTCACATCATCGCGATATTGAACTAACGCACGTTCACATGCACTTTATGGCAACAGTGCAAATCATCATCAAATAATTGATCGAAGATGACCTTTAGGAAGATCCTACGGGTGCAGGAACTCATACAGAACTACATGTGTTCACATGGAAACTTTGTAAACTAGCACAATGTGAACGTTTCATCTATCTGTGCTTGCATCTCATTTACCAAATCAATTCAGGTTCAAGATGATGCTGGCACGACTTACATGGCTTGATCCAGCAGTTTAGGCAGGGTCAAACTAATATTAAAATGCCTAGTGGAATGAAAAGCAGCAGATGGACTGATATTAACCAGTTTTGTACAATTAATAACTTTCCAAATGTTTTTGTGCGGATTGATTTGCAAACATAATCACAATAAAAGAGTAATTACATTTTATTAGTTTTATTACTACCATAACAGTATTGTACAAGTTGATATTACAACTTTACTTATGGTCCTAAGACCCCCAGGTGGGGCAGAGGGCGTCAATCGTGCTTCTCCATCGGGATCTGTCCTGGGCAATGCGCTTCGCTTCCGACCAGGATGAGACCGACTGTATTTCCGCCGCAACGGTACGACGCCGCCAGGTTTGCTTGGGTCGACCAACTTTCCTCTTGCCCTGTGGTGTCCACTAGAGAGCTTGCCTAGGGCAAAGATTTAAATCGTGCCTAGGGATATGGGTGGGGTCTCTTCGAAGTGTGTGGTTGATCCATGGCGTTTCCTTGCACGTTTCCCAGAGCTCTCGGTTGGAGATATCCTCTGGCCAGAAAATGCCAAGTACCTTTTATTACCTACCTCCATAATACGTTTTAATTAATTAAATAACCATATAAAAAGCTTGGTGCAGACTAGTTTTTCGTTTTTGTTTGTTTTTATTATGCTTTCAAGAGTTGCCCACTTCTTAAAAAAATAACCCTAAGTAAAAAAAAAATTGAAAATATTATTTCTCCCAGTGCTTGATGACGAAAAAAAAGGTTATCAACTTGCATAAGGCCCCAATTATATCGAAAATTGGTAATGATTATGGTGGTTTAAATGGTATTGCTATATTTAAATTGTCAAATTGCTGATGAATCAATAAAAAATTCTCATCAAGTACATTTTGACCCTTAATTTGATAACACTGATCAAGAGTCAAGCAAGCAAATAAAAAATCCCTTTAAATATATCAAATTATTTAAAAACCTTATTTACTTCTATTTGGGGTAAGCCGCAAGTTGGAAACCCTGCTCGTGATACGCCATGAATGACTGACAACCACCATTTTTTTTTAAATTTAGTTTGTCTCTGGTTTTTAGAACACTGGCTGAATTATTGCATGGGAAAAATACAAACTTCGATGAAGTTCTTATTTTTTCCTTGGAATCGAGCTAATTTTCATTCATTCTTTATGATAATCTGTGGAATAAATGTCCAATAGTTATTGTACGTCTAAAATGGGTTTATGAATAGAGCTTTTTTAAAATGCATTTTAAGGCTTGACAGGCGTTTTAGTTATTGGATGTTTTAAGGCTTCAATAGCGAATTTTTATGAATAAGACAGTATATGTATATAACTAAGATAGGTAGCTACAGATTTACCGCTAGATATTTAATTGGGATAATGATTAAATTTTAGCAGTAGATCACAACCTTATAAATAATAAATACACTTTCCGTATTGTCATTTGGTAAATAACTTACCCTTAATTGAGTCAAAATCTGCTTTTGGGGCTATTTGAAACGACGAACAAAAGACAAAGCAATATTTTACAAGCTTCAAAGGGGGCTATTTAAAACTATGTTTCAATTAGCCCCAAACAAAAACCAAAAAGCCCCATTTCAAAAACCACCAAAAAGCAGACCAACAGTGAGAGATAGGAACATTCTAACTGAAGCCCTGGAAAGCGGATGAAATACACTTTTACGCAGTTTAGATTACTTTGTACATACCTTTCAATATGTGGTGTACCCGACGAAAGTTTCCAGGCCTCGAAATACTACGAATTTCAGGAGTTTATAAAATAAGTCACTGCCCAATGTTCGGCGCCGGCAACGTAAAAAAACTTATTTGACATTGACATAAGAAATTGTTGTATTGCCTAGTTATAAAATACGTTTCCTACTGTAGCCAGATAAAAAAATATTCGTAACCAAATCTTTTTTTCATAAAATTCCAATTATCCCCATGATTGCAAAAAGCCCCACATTACGGTATTATAAATATAAAAGTGTGTTTGTTTGTTGATAAGATTTTACGGTGGAGGTGAAGGGCTGGAAAGTGACAAGGCTTTGCGAGAAATTATCTAATGAGGGATTTACAGAGACGCAAATTAAAAAAAAATAGTTCCAGATCACTTCATAGATGGCGCTTAAGTAAAAGGCGAGTCCGTACAAAAAGCAAAAAATCACGGGATTGGCATTTTTAAAAAATAAAACTTAGTAAAATAAAAAACATGTAAAAAGTATCAATATTGTAATTTGTATTGTACAACTGTTAAACTGTTAGGTGATTTTTTTCTGCCTCTGGTTGACAAGAAAAAGCGCACCATATAGGTTCAGCCATTATGACGCCTCGGCTTTCATAAAACGCTATACGTTGAGACTTTTTTATACAGATTTTTTTTTCTTAATTTAGCTGTCAGAAAATCGCTCATTTCCAAGAAAAATCATGAACCTTCTCGCTAATAGATGGCGCTATATCTTACATGCCACGCTTACTTCTCACTAATAGATGGCGCTACTGTAGTCATATAATCTTCTGTGGGCGAAGCCGCAGGTAAAAGTCAATCATTATTATACAATGCAAAAATTAGTTTAACTATGATTTTAACTGTACGAACCTTATTTTATTTATTTATAGCGGGATATTGACGTCTTTATGACGTTTCGGGAACTTTGCAGCTTCTTTGCAGTGGTCCGTTGTAGCATCGATAAAATATTACAATAATATTTTATCGATGGTTGTAGTTATGTGTGGAAACGCGAAAATCAAAAGTGAGTTTTTACATTGTTTGTTACCTCTTCACGCTTTATCTACTAAACCAATCTTCCTTAAATTTTACATGCAAGGAACACAACCTACCTGAGAAGGTGACATGAGTACGAAATCCACGCGGGCGAAGAAATGAAATGAAAATTATTTTATTTAAATAGGCTAAAAATAGCACTTTTAAATCGTCATATTCTTGTTTTTTAGTTAGTTGACGTCATAATATTACTAAGGTTACCACCGCCTCCAAAGCGCAAGTGGAGAAGAGGCGGCGCAACAAACTCCACTGCTGCATTTTCTCCAAAGACGTCACTTTACAACATCTTACAATTAAATAACTATCGCCGAAGTCGCGGCAAGCTAATAGTAAACAATCGCACCTAATACCTTGCAGAGAGGCTCGTCGCGCAGGAAAGTTTCCACCATCAGCTCCAGACACTGTTCCTCGTACTTCGGATCCAGGTCTCGGATCTGGTACCTTCGGAAGATAGTAAATGAAAACCTATTATATTTATTTAGTGTTATCCTAATCTTAACTATAATAATATTATAAATGCGAAAGTAAGTTTGTTAGGTACCTCTTCACGCTTTATCTACTGAACGAATGTTTCTGAATTTTCGCATACGCTTAGAATCTTTGGTTAGAATTACTGAATAGGACAAGCCGCGGGCAAAAGCTAGTTGTTTCTATTATTCGAAAATCACACTTTCTGTCTGTCTGTTACGCTTTGACGGCAAAACCGCTGAACCGATTTTGTTAGAAATTGGCATGGTGATAAGTTTTAAAATTTAAGTCCCATAAAGCTGAAATCGTTTTGGGTGTTGTTTCGAAATAGATAGGTAAGTATAATGTAAGTTTGTATGCCAATCTATGCTGGCGTCCTTAGCTCAGCGCATAAGCCAGAAGCCTCGCAGTCCAGAGCAGGTAATGCGGCAAGTATCCTTAAGATTTACATCTATGAAAACTACGATTTACATTGATTTATATATTAATATGGCGATATATTAGTGAGTATGGTTCGTAGATAACCATTTGCTTCCTGACAAATAAGGAAAACTATAGGAAACTATATGTAGTTAGCAAGTGTGCAGATTTCCTCACGATGTTTTCCTTATTTATCAGGAGTTCACTAGTGTGTATAAGTCTACTGATGGCTGTAGTATTTTTAACTACCTACCTATTTTAGTTTCCCGCTTGGTCGTCTTTTAGCTGCGCGATCCTCTCCCATCCTCTCCACGTGGCCACAAAGTTTTAAGTAATCTGTGACGTGGCCGAGTCATCGAAGCCTTGCTGCTTTCGTTTCGCCCATAATATCGGGCTCCGCCACTAGTTCTTCTACCTCTTTGTTCTATCTCAGCCTCCAGCTGCCATCCTCCGCCCTAACTGGTCCCAGGATTTTCCGCCCAATCTTCCTCTCAGCTACCAGGAGCTTATTTTCCTCCTACAGTGTCAGAGTCCAAGCTTCACAGCCGTACATTAGGATGGGCCTTATGACCGTCTTGTAGACCCGGATTTTAGTTTTCCTGCTAATGAGCTTGGACGCTAACACTTTTTGGACCTGTGGGAAACGACCTGTCGGCCGGCCCAGATACCGCTGGAGGGATGAGATCCTAAAAGATCTTGTGGCCCTCCAAAGAGCCGACTGGCAGGAAGTAGCGCAGAACAGGAAAGAATGGAAGCTTCAAGTATCGGAGGCCAAGATCCTCTTTGGGTCGTCGAGCCATCGAAGTAAGTAAGTACCTATTTTAGTAGCGGAATTAGGGGGAAGGGCCCGAGCCCCCCCAGACTACTATTTTGTGTACCTACTATGGAGGGAGATTCCGTAACAGTAATATCAAATTAAGAAATAACAGATTATAGTGAAACTTTCATTAATAGTTTTCTGACAAGTTTATTTCTAACAGTTATTGATGACGTTTTCCCATCTGGTAAAAAAAAATCATCCGCAAACTTAACCTAACCTTCTATATGCGAAAACTTATTAAATGTGTTTGAAAATATTTAAGTTTATTATGTAATTTAGTTATTAAACTGTATTATTTTGCAAATAAAATAAAAAATCCTTTTTGTCAAGTCGTCTCAAGGCGTGCGTCCTCCCCCCCCTAGTCCGCCACTACCTTGTGCCCCCCACCCAGAAAAGGATTCTGGATCCGCCCTTGACCTATTATTATTGACTTACATCTTAGCAGGTTTTCCATCTCTCTCTCGTCCCTTGAAGCGGCTCCACACTTGCCCCATCGGCACGCTGTCTGGTCTCTTCCACGCCATTGCGGTTTTTACTGTTGACAAAAGGTATTTCCTCTCAAACCACTACTCACTTTTGACAGGATTTTTGTACCTACTTACTATGGAGATTCCATCACTCACAGTACTTTATCAGAATTGATAAAATATATGACAAAATGAACACGAGTGAAACTTTTTTCTTCTAACAGTTCTTGCTCTAACAAGTTTATTAAATTTGATTTTTTTGCCCATCTGCCTCTTATGCCCCCCCCCCCCCCCAGAAAAAAATCCTGGGTCCGCCTCTGCCTGGTTCCAATAGGACCTTGTAGTGCGTCGTAGGCAGGATTTAACTTTTAGCTTTAACAAACTAGCCAGTTTTAACTTATTCTATAGCATCAAATGCACAAATCTACTGAGATGTTAACAAATAGGTATACCTAGGTCACAAGATTTCGATCTACCTACATAATACCTAAGTATATTATTATTTATATATATCCTATCTTCTTTCTGCAGCGTATCAAAATTTTAAGTTAGACCTTTTGTTGTGAATGAAAGGCAGGTTAGACCAAGACTGATTTTATTCCGTTACCCACATATAACAATATAAAAATTGACAACTAAATATCACATCATCTTCCCCTATCAAAAAAAACAGACATAAATGACTAAGTATTCCTAAGTTGATGCAAAATATAAGCTGCTTATTACTATATGTATATATTTTTTTTTTATATCCAACTTTAATAGGTAAGTATAAAACATTTTATTGCTACAAGGTATTTATATATGTATGAATTTATATATAATACTTGTATTATTGGAAAAATAATAGATAACTACATTGTTTTACTATAGGAAAATAATGTAAGTTTACCACATAAACATACATGGTTTAGTTAAAGCGAACTGTAATTTAAAAAACAAAACAAAATATGCATACAAGTATAATCTACTTATGTCTATACAACTTATGTATAGAACTTAACTTAAGAATATGTACTACTTATTTACGGGAAACTAGTTTTGCTATACTAACACGGGCCGCATCAGCCGCCGGCCTGCGCGCGCGCACCGGCTGGTAGTTATTATCGCGCGTGACGTCATCAGTGACCAAGGTTGACCCGTCCGTACTAGTGAACGCAAACGTTTCGTCAGAGTTCTCATCGCTCTCTGCACTGGACCAGTCTTCGTCATCACCCAGCACCCGGGCATTTGTCACCGTTTGAGATTTAGAAACTGTATCACTAGATGGCTCAACATTAATTAAATGTCGCCTGTTTCGTCTGTAACGTTTCCCCGCGGAATCTACAACAAAATAAGATCGTGGCTGGGGCGCCCGCGCCTGCACCCGGGCGTGCTTCCTGCCCGCGGCACCCACCATAACCACGCGATCACCAGCCTGCAGCTGCGGCAGCGCTCGGGCGTGCTTATCATAATACTGTTTATTGAGAGCTTGTTTACGTTTTATAGCCTCATAATCATGTGTATTATCACGATCTGGTTGTAATTTACTATTGTGAAATGGGAGTCTCGTATTGAGTCTGCGCCCCATGAGTAGTTGTGAAGGAGAGCTAATGCCATCCCTAGGCGTTGTTCTCAAGTTTAACAACCCTAAGTAAAAATCAGACCCGGATGACAAAGACTTCTTTAAAATATTTTTAATAATATGAACGCTTTTTTCACTTCGCCCATTAGATTGCGGATAGTTTGGAGAAGTTGTGGTATGTTTAAAACTCCACTGTTTACTAAATAATATAAATTCCTTCGAAGCATAAGCGGGTCCGTTGTCAGTGACCAATTCCTGAGGAATACCGTGTCTCGCAAACTGATCCTTCATTGCCGTGATTACTGCCCTACTAGTAATGCTCGATATGGGGTTCACTTCTATAAAGTTTGAAAAATAATCAACTAAAATTAAGAAATATTTTTTACCATATTGAAATATGTCGGAGCCTACTTTAGCCCACGGCAAGCACGGGATGGCATGGGGTAAGAGCGGCTCCCGCGTGGGCCGTGCGCTGCGCTCCGCGCATACGGCGCACCGGCGTACGGCCCGCTCCACGTCACGTGACATCCCCGGCCAAAACATTACATCACGTGCATGCCGCTTGCATCTATCTATACCCATATGCCCGTCATGAACACGATTTATCATTTCAAATCTCAACTCCTGAGGGATGTAGACTAAATTATCCTTGAATATTACACCATTGACATATTCAAACTTTTCCCTATACGACCATTGCTCCTTCAATCTCTCGTCTACTTCGTGTTTATTGTTGGGCCAACCGTTTTTTATATATTTTATAATTAACTGGCATTCTACGTCTTTCACTGTATGATCTTTAATCAAATTTATCTTACTATCACTAAACCTGACATTTTCTATCAAAAAGCATGATTGCTCAGCAATTTCATTACTTACTTTTTCCTGTAATAAATCCGGTAAGGGTGCCCTGGACAAGGTATCTGCTACAAACATATATTTGCCCGGTTTGTATGCAACTTTAAAATCATACCCTTGTATACGAAGCATCATTCGCTGCAGCCTAGCCGGAACTGAATCTAGGGGTTTTTGAAATAACCCTTCTAACGGTTTGTGGTCGGTCTCCACTGTCACATCTTTCCGACCATAGATGTACTGATGAAACCGTTCAAGAGCGAACACGATGGCCAACAACTCTTTTTCAATCTGAGCGTACCTGCATTGTGTCTCCGTGAGAGTGGAGGACGCATACTCGACGGGCCGGCCGCCCTGCAGCAGCACGGCGCCGAGCGCGCGCGAGCTCGCGTCCACCGACACCAGCACCGGCTCGCGCGCCGAGTACAGCGCCAGCACAGGCGCGACGCAAACTGAACGTTTCAAGCGCTTCACACTCTCTTCGTGTACTTCATCCCAATTCCATACCGAGTCTTTCTTCAAAAGAGTACGTAATGGGGCCGCTATTTCTGAATATTGGGGTATGAATTTTGATAAATAATTTATCATGCCTAAAAAACGCTCTAATGATGGCCTATCGTGTGGATTTGGCATATTATTAATTGCCTTAAGTTTACTCTCATCTATTTGCATTCCTTCGGCACTGAAAGTATGTCCTAGGTAAGTCACCTTTTGAACACCGAACTCACATTTTTCTTTATTGAATTTAATCCCAGCTTTACGTGCCCTTTCAAGTAGAAGTTTTAATCTTTCGTTGTGCTGGGAGATAGAATCTCCCCAGATAATTACGTCATCGACGAAAGACTCAACACCTTCTAGACCTTCTAATATTTGCCGAATTCTTTCGTGGAAAACTTCAGACGCACAATTGATACCATAGGGTAGACGCAAAAATTGGTACCTACCGAAAGGTGTACCAAACGTGCATAAGTCTGCACTATCATCATCCAATTGCACCATCCAGAATCCCGATCGGGCGTCTAATTTACTGAAATACCTAGCTCCTTCTAATTTAGTCGCTATTTCCGTGAGCGTCGGCAACGGGTAGTGAGCGCGGCGAACCACTTTGTTCAGCGGTCGCGGATCGAGGCACACGCGAATGCTACCATCCTTCTTAGCCGCCACTACGATTGCGTTCACCCACGGAGTCGGGTGCGTCACTCTTCTAATAACCCCCATATTTTCCATACGATCTAATTCAATACGTAATTTGTCTCGCACACCCACAGGTATTTTTCTAACAGGACAGACTGACGGCTGCGCGCCCGAGATAGTTATTATTTTATATTTACCTGGAAGTTTACCTAACCCTTTAAATAAATCACTGTATTGGTCAAAATCTATTGAAAAAATTCGTTTTATCAAGCCTAATTCCTCACATGAAAATTTTCCAAGTACACTTTGACTGTCATGTTCGGATATAATGAAACGTAGGTTATATATTTTATTTTTATAAATCCAGTTAATACGACATGAGCCGATAATTGGAATAAGATTACCACAAAATGACAAAGCTCTAGTATTGTCTGAAATTAAATTCGTGACATTAAAACCTAAGTTACAATATGTGTTAACAGACATAACATTTAAATCGGAACCCGTGTCTAGTTTAAATCTTTCCTTTAAATCACTATTAGGTAAATATAAAATCTCATACCATTTATTGCAGTCCATACCATCACTGATACTGTCAACTGTAGACACGAAGAACAAATCTTGACTATCAACGATTTCTTCTTCCTCTATTTGGTCTACTCGGCTCCGTAACTTCGGACACGCACTTTTAAAATGTCCCTTTTCACTACACCAATAACACTGAGCATTTTTAGCCGGACAGCGAAAACCACCATCACACTGAACTTTCAAACACGCTCGACAGGCACGCCTAGCCATAACGGTGCGTGATGAGCCCGCCGCCACCGTTCCTCGGACGAGCGGCCCGCCGCCGCCGAGCTGCTGCATGCCGCGCGGCCGCGCCCGGCCCCAGCGGCCGCCGCGCGCCGCCCGCGACGCTGCCCCTGCGCCATACACCACATCTACGGCTACCGATGATGCGCCGCCATCGCTTGCCTCGGCCTTGGTCCCTTCTATTTGCCTTTTCTCCTCTGTGGACATCTCGCTAGCTTGACATATTTTAACAGCTCGAGCGAGGGTGAGATCATCGGCTCTAAGTAATCTGTCACGTAGTTTTCCATCTATTACTCCGCACACTATACGATCTCGTATAAGGCCTTCCTCGAGATGTTCAAACTGACACTGCTGAGTTAACAGCTTTAAAGCAGTAACATATTCGTCGATCGACTCACCGCTCTCCTGATTTCTTGTAAAAAATTTAAAACGAGCCATTGTAGTGTTCTGTTTCGTCCCAAAATGCTCGTTGAATTTGTTCACCAGCTTTTCGAGATCTTCACGATCAGTCTCTTTTTCAAATTTAAATGTTGTATAAATATCATAGCCTTCCGAACCGATTAAATTTATGAGTAAGCTAGCTTGTACATCGTTTGGTTCTTTGTAAACTCCAGATGCCTTTAGGAACACCAAAAATTGCTTGTACCATTTCCGCCATGCTTCCGCGCGGTTCGCCGGCCCACCTTCTAAGCATAATTCCGCTGGGGGCCTTGCGTGTTCCATATTTATTCCACAAATCCAGTATTTGCACTCTTATTTACACTAAAGAAGAACTTAATTCGAGATAATTAACACTTATTTCTTAATTTATTAGCACAACCGCTGTCACCATGTTGTGAATGAAAGGCAGGTTAGACCAAGACTGATTTTATTCCGTTACCCACATATAACAATATAAAAATTGACAACTAAATATCACATCACCTTTTATAATACGACACTGAAAACCGCATTAAAGGTCCAGTAGTTTTTGCGTGATGCTCGTACAAACCTGTACAAAGACTGGACTACTGTTTTAAATGAGCAATAATAGCTATTATTCCAAATTAAATGTACCTACATGTAACAAAACTTTATGTTTGGTTACATGTAGGTACATTTGGCTAAAAATTAATTTTTATTAAATTTATTTGTAAAAAAAAACTAAAACTACTACATATACAAAACTGTAACGTTGATTAAACCTAATTCTACATGTCATATACATAGAACATAAGTTTAGTTAGGAACATATCTCTAATGCAACAATAGACTGTACTTCTCTTGCCGCGGGTGGGTGTCCAAGGCCTGAAATACAGGTTCAACCTAGTTTAGGCTCCAGTCCACCTCCCAATACATATTCATGTATTGTTGTTGTGGAAAAATAAATATTTTTTCATTTCATTTTTTCAAAGACAGAAAGACAGACAGACAAAAATTCTATAAAAAATGGTTTTGGCTTCTATTAGCCCTATGAAGACCGCTCAGTTTTTTTTCTTAAATATCTTCTATGTAAAAACACAAACCAGTTATGTACAGTATGTATTGGTATGTATATTGATCATTTGAAAAAGAGTAACAAAATAAGAAACACAGAAATTGCAAAATCAAAATCAAAACTTCTTTATTGAAACTTGACCTTCAAAGAAGGCTCTTTTTCACGTCAAAAACTAATAATTCAATCATAATATATTATGTCTCAAAGCTACAAACTACAAGCATTTCGGAACGACCACTGCTGAGAAGAAATGCCGAAAGAAACTCATGAAACAGCACATGCATATAGCGATAAAGCCGCCTTTTGCGCATCTTATCATTTCAGTTTTAAGTTTACCTTATGTTTACTTACCTAACTACTATACATATATATTACTAGTGTGCAATAAAGTGTAAATTGTATTATAAATGATAAATAACCTAAATCTATAATAAAAACTCACGTATTTGGCTGTTGATTAAAACGGTGGACACAACTAATTCTTATTTGCCTATGTCGATGACTAAGATAAGAAATATCTTCGGCATACAATTATACATGTAAATTACGGTTACAATATAGCAAAATGAGCTTTAAAGCACTGTGATAAAGTGTTCGTAGACTGCAATATGTCCAATCGCGGTAACTGATATGCACGTTTTTGTACGTGTCCAATGTACAATATTATTATTTATATCAAGGATTTCTGAATTATTAAAACGCGTTGTATACAAACTTGTGTGTAAGTATTTTTTTTGAGACTGTATTAAAGTTTATATTGAGATTTAGAAAAAAAAAATATTTTTATTTTTTTTTGTATTTTTTTTTGATTATCATTGTTACTAGCGACCTGGCCCGGCTTCGCACGGTAAAAGTTATCAACGAATATACGTACTTACCTTATAATGTTAGTAAATTGTTTGTTACTTACGCAAAATCTATTTCGACATCGCCGGTCGGATATCGATAAAAAACGGGTAGAAAAATACCGATAATATCATATACGGTAGGTACATTTTATCCGAAAATTGTCACGAAAGTGCTACCAAAGGGCGTTGTTTATTAATTAACAATTAATTCGGATTTAGAAATGTAAAAATCAAAACATAGAGTGTCGTATCATACGACAGCACGACACACGATATTTTGTCACGATACGTATACGAGTCATATGACATTGGACACAGTTTCCTCGCAAAATCAGCTACGGATATTACGATATACAAACAGGTAGTCTGCTTGTAGTGTTTATATCTCTACTAGCTTGTGCCTGCGACTTCGTCCGCGCGTAATTTATATATTGGGCCCTAAACTGAAACAAGATGAAACGTGCGCTAGATTTTAAGTTTCAGCATATCTCTGAAAGTAGTTTTTGCGTCAAACCTTTCGTTAAAAAACTATCAGACAAAATGTTTGACAGACAGACGGACAACAAAGTAATCTTATTAGGGTTCTGTCTTTGCTTTTTGTGGTACGGAACCCTAAAAACATACTTCTATTGGCCTCATACCTCATATCATCATCATCGTCAACCTTCCATGACCCACTTGGTATAACCCTCCTTTTGTCTACGCCAACCTTCTCTAACCTGGGCCATCGCAATCCAGTTCTTGCCAGCAACATTCTTTACAGGTTGATCCCATAGACGTGTGTTGTCAAAAATTTTACTGACTGCTTGGCTCGTAAAACAAACGCATTCTGCGAAAAAATATCACAAAATTTTCATATAGTTTCTCCGGAAAAAATTAATTAATTTTCGGCTTTTTACATATCAAAAATCACCCTTTTTTCCAAATTTTTGTATCGACACCAGTCCATATTAGTACGAATAACGGTGCGGGCACTCGGTCTGCACCCCCGTTGTGAATTTCGGGCAAATCCGGCGCAGGACCGCTGAAATTTTGGCAATTTTCCCTAAAATTCCCACTTTTTCCAAAAAATTCCCGAAATTCCCAGGCATATAGCATCGGCTGCTGTATATCTGCACTGCCCCAGACGAGCCGCGTCTTTTGACACCACTCCCGTCCAAATCCGGGACAAAAATTTTGAAAAAATTGACCGGCCACCCGCCCATATTCCTGCTATAGGGGTTAAATAATTTCTTCGTCTCCATAGCGAGTAGCAAGTTCGTTCGGCGCCATCTAGTGGACATACTAAAGGAAAAAATAAGTTACACTAACATACTCTTTTTGGAGTATAAACCTAAATTAAGCTTTCTTGGTAATCGTTGCCTACCGGGGCACAATCGAAAAAATTTTTTGGACGATTTAAATCTAAAAAATAATTTCGAGTTAGCCTTTTCATATATTTTCTTCACAGACGACGTTCTGAAAAATACAAAATTCTCGAAACTTTGGGATCAATTAGAAATAAGTTAGACATAAGGACTGTGTCAGCACCTTTACATGCTGACACAATATTAGGATAAATTGACGAGACTTCCGCTCCTATAGAATACACTAGTTGTAGAGTATAGGAGACGAAAGCCGCTAACAAAATTGATTAGAATAATAAAAGTGACATAGTAAATTAGACCTAATTTTAAAAATAATTTAAGACATATACAACTTTTACAAATTTTTACAACTATTTATTGTATACACAACCTCTACAGCTACCGCATTTACAACTACCCAACCAAAATGATGACAAGGTCCCCAGTCGCTAAGCCTATAGAAAAGACAGGAGAGGTAATACAAAATACGATGACAACCAATGTAAGACGTAGCGTGGGAGAGTGGCCCCCCGCTGAAAGCCCAGGTACATCGGAGAAATTAACTCCAGCAATGCCAGCGACGAGGCGGCCCAGTGCGGCCAAACTGATCGATAAGCCTGGGCTAACTCAGCCAAAAAGTGCTGTAACAGCAAAGACCAAGAATAAAAAAGAGGAAGAGTTTATACCACCCACGCTACCTCCGCACAAGGGTAAAACTGAGTTGGCTGAATTTTTGAAGACGTATGCCATCGAATGTCTGGACGAGTCCCGCAACTTAAAGGGGTCGCTGAAGTCGGGGCTGGTCTGGGCAATCGATCGGCTCTATGAAATGGTGGAGTCGCAAGTCGAGGGAGGGGACAGCACAGAGCCACGGCGAGAGAAGGATATGGCGAACTGTACCTTCTCCATCAGCGCCGCTCAGGAGAGCGATGCTCTTGCCGTGCGCCTGGAGGAGCAAACCAAGCTGCTCCAGGAGCACAGCACAAAAATGACGGAGCTCCATCATATGATGAAGGAGCAGAAGGCGCTGATGGAGAGGGCTACGGCCACAGCCTCGCACGTGGAGAGGACGAAGGTACTGGCCGAGGAACTCAAGGAGATGCTGCACGAGCAGAAAGAGACGATGGCAAAGGCCTCTTACGCCAGTGTCGCCTCCGGGCAGCATCTCCCACGCCCCCGATGAGGCCGGAGACACTCCACTCGGTAGTAATCACACATAAGGAAGGAACGGACACGGGGGAGGAAATCCTCAGCAAAGTCACCAAGATAGCGGGCGAGGATGATGATTGGATCAGAGTAGAAAAGGTACGAAAGGCAAAGAATGGGAAGGTTATAATTGGATGTAAAACGGAGGCGGAAAGGGAGAAATTAAAAGGGAGAATAGAAAAAACCAAGGAGTTACAAGCAGAGGAAATCAAGAATAAAGATCCGCTGATCATCATTAAGGAGGTCCTGAAAGTACTGACAGAGGAACAAATACTTAAAGCCCTCAGGATCCAAAATAAGGACATATTCAAGGGACTCAGAAAGGACATGGACAGGATGATGATCAAGTATAAGAAGACGGCCAGGAATGATCGCACAGTGCACCTAATTCTCGAGGTGTCGCCGCAGCTATGGCAGAGGTTTGTCGAGGCAGGTGTGGTGCACATCGACTTTAGAAGGCATAGGGTCTTTGACCAGTCGCCGCTCGTCCAGTGCTCACGCTGCCTCGACTACGGGCATACGAGGAAGTGGTGCAAAGAGGAAGAAGATGTGTGCAGCCACTGTGGGGGCCCGCACCTAAGAGCCGAATGTAAGGCACAAAAGGCGAGAGAGCCACCAGTCTGCTGTAACTGCGCCAAAGCGAACGAAGACCGGGCGGACCATAGCGCGTTCAGCAATGACTGCCCGATCAGAATCCGAAAGGAGGGCCTGGCAAGATCGGCAGTCGCCTACTGCTAAGGTGGCCACGGGCAGCAACGAACAGTCCAACAAGACACCGAGCGCTATTTACAAGACAGTACAAGTCAACCTCCAAAAGAAGAGGCTGGCCATGCAAGAGTGGCTCCAAGAGTCACAGAAGAGAGGAGTCGCGATAGCACTACTGCAGGAGCCTTATGTAGGAAACGGAGAGAGGATGAAGGAACATAGGGGGACCAGGACGTTCCAGTGCACTAAGGACGGCACAGGGAAGGTTAAGGCGGCAATCGTCATATTCGACCCGGACATCCCGGCACAAGTATGTGCCGAGTACACCACAAACAACATAGCAGTCGTCAAAGTGAAAATTGGCACAAAGGAAATAGGACTGGTCTCCCTGTATTTTGAACCGGACTCCCCTGTGGAACCGTACCTGAACCAACTAAGGCAAATCGCACGCTCCCTGGAGCCACTCAGCATGGTCGTGGGGGGAGATTTCAATGCGAAGAGCCCATGGTGGGGCAGTATTGTAGCGGACAAGCGCGGAGCGGAAACGGCTGGAGCGTTCGGGGAAATGGGCCTACACGTCCTCAATGCTGGGGACACACCGACTTTCTACACAATTAGGAACAACAAGGAGTTCTCCAGCATTGTGGACGTGACGGCGTGCTCACCCGACTTGATCCCAAAAATGGATGAGTGGACTGTGGACCAAGGCTACACGAGTTCGGATCACAATGCGATCACGTTTAACATAAGGGAGGCAAAGGTGGAGGGTATGAGGATAGAATGCACAACAAGAAAATACAACACGAGGAAAGCCAACTGGACTCAATTTCGTGAGAAATTGACCCAGTTGCTAATAGACAAACAAATAAACACACAAAGCATTAAAGAAATTAACAACACAACACAATTAGAAGAAATAGTTACCACATACACGAACACAATAGTAGAAACAGCAGAACAAACCATACCCAAAACCAAAAAGAGCAAAAATCTCGACTTGATCTGGATGACGCCGGAGCTCGAAGAAGCGAAGAAGGAGATGGTCCGCAGGAAACGCAGGATCCGTTGGGCAGCCCCGAGACGCCGCGACCACGTGATTACGCAATACCTGCAACAGAAAGAAAAATATGAACAAGAGGCCAAGGAAGCGGAGATAAGAAGTTGGAAACAATTTTGTGAAAAGCAGGATAGAGAAGGAATGTGGGAAGGAATTTACAGGGTGATAAGCAGGACGGCCAAGAGACAGGGGGAAGTGCCATTAGTGAGGGAAGGGACTGGGTTAAGCGCGGAGGAATCCGCACAATGGCTCGCGGAAACCTTCTACCCGAAGGACAAGGAGGAGGAGGATAGTCAGCACCACCGTGTGACCCGGAAAGCAGCCTCGTCTGTAAATGCAAAGGGTCATGATGAAAAACATGACCCTCCATTCACCCTTGAGGAGCTGTGGGAAGTGGTGAACGAATTCAACCCGAAGAAAGCGCCAGGCTCCGATGGACTCACGGCGGATATCTGCGCCCTCGCAATCTCGGTCAATCCGGAATTTTTCCTAGCGCTGGCAAATAAGTGCCTGGAAATGGGGTATTTCCCAGTTTTATGGAAAGAGGCCACAGTAGTCATCCTCAGAAAACCGGGAAAGGCCGACTACACGACTCCAAAGTCGTACAGACCCATAGGGTTGTTGCCAGTGCTGGGAAAGATCCTGGAAAAGCTGTTGGTCCGGAGGCTAAAATGGCACCTTCACTCGCGTATCAGTACTCGCCAGTACGGTTTTATGCCACAAAGAAGCACTGAAGACGCCCTCTATGACCTGGTAAACCACATACGAGACAGATTGTCGGACAAAAAGATAGTTGTGCTGGTCTCCCTGGACATAGAGGGGGCGTTTGATAGTGCTTGGTGGCCGGCCATAAAAATACGTCTGGCTGAGGAAAAGTGCCCAGTGAATCTAAGAAGAGCCATTGATAGTTATCTGGACCAAAGAAAGGTGACCGTGCGGTACGCGGGTACCGAAGCCGTGAGGTCCACAAACAAAGGATGCGTGCAGGGATCCATTGGCGGACCCCTCCTTTGGAATGTCCTCCTAAATCCGCTTCTGGTTGGACTTGAGCGCCGCGGGGACTATTGCCAGGCGTTCGCGGATGACGTGGTGTTGCTCTTCGTGGGGGACACAGCTCTGGAGATCGAGGGACGTGCCAATGCCGCTCTGGCCTATGTGCAGGAGTGGGGTACACAGAATCGACTTAAGTTTGCGCCTCATAAAACCAATGCAATGGTCCTGACGCGCAAACTTAAGTACGACACCCCGCGCCTGAGCATGGGCGGGATAGGCATTGGAATGTCCCAAGAAATCAAGCTCTTGGGACTCTGGATAGATGCTAGCTTGACCTTCAATGCCCATGTTACATATATATGTAACAAGGCATTGGCGATTTATGGGCAGCTGTCCAGGGCCGCAAGAGTGAGCTGGGGACTCCGCGAGGAGGTCATCAGGTCAATCTACGCGGCAGTTATAGTCCCTGTAATAACATAT
The DNA here is from genome assembly GCA_018467065.1 of Ephestia elutella. NCBI lineage: Eukaryota > Metazoa > Arthropoda > Insecta > Lepidoptera > Pyralidae > Ephestia > Ephestia elutella. The sequence continues at coordinate 166,297 of CM031593.1, read as the reverse complement.
GCTGCGGCGGTGTGGGCACCGGCAGTCGGAAAGCTTGGCGTGCAAAAGAGGCTGAACATAGTGCAGAGGGGATTCGCGCAGAAGATGTGTAGATCGTACAGGACGGTGTCCCTCAATGCCGCCCTAGTATTGGCGGGTGTCCTCCCCTGGACCTCAAGGTGCGGGAAGCAGCCGCCCTATATGAGGCCAGGAGGGGGATACCCGTCCAAATGCTGGGCGACAGGGAGGTGGAGCAGAGGGCAAAATATGCGGATTCGCCTCACCCAGCGGAAACTGTGGCGATACAGTTCCAATGCCTAGAAAACCAGGCCGACATTGACGCAAACAGCTCCCAAGACGTCAAGATATACACCGACGGTAGTAAGATAGAGGGGAAAGTAGGAGCGGCCCTCTCTATCTGGATCGGAGATACCGAAGCGAGAACGCGGAAGCTATCCCTACCGTCGTATAGCACGGTGTATCAGGCGGAACTGTACGCCATAAGTGAGGCGGCAAAATTTGCCCTCAAAGCAAATCAAGTGACGTACGCCATCTTCAGCGACTCCCGCTCTGCACTAGAAACGGTTACGAACAGCGGCACCACTCACCCCTTAGCACTAGAGACCAGAGAGCACATAAAACAATGCCAAAAACAGCGGAAAACTCTGGGTCTCTACTGGGTAAAAGCACACGTTGGTATAAGGGGCAACGAGAGGGCCGATGAGCTGGCTAAGGAGGCAGCGCTGCACGCCAAGCGCAAACCAGATTATGATCCATGTCCGGTTTCGTTCGTCAAGCGACAGATCAGGAATCAGTCGCTTGAGGAATGGAACCGGAGATACGTCACGGGTGAGACGGCCGGCACCACAAAGGTGTTCTTCCCGGACGCCGCCGCAGCATACAAAGTCGTGAGGCAGCTCCAGCCAAAGGCGATACTCACTCAAGTTTTGACGGGGCACGGTGGATTCTCCGAGTACTTGCATAGATTCAAGCGCAAGGAGAGTCCATCGTGCATCTGCGACGATGCAACAGAGGAAACTCTGTTGCATGTAATATTGGACTGTCCATGGAAGGGAAAGATTTAACATGGAGCAGGAGTTAGGAAAGAGATTGTTAAAGGAAGAGATTAAAGAAATAATGAAAAACGAAAGGGAAAGGGGAATATTTTTGAAGTTTTGTTTGATGGTGGTAGAAGATGTGAGGAGGAGGAATAAAAATTAGAGCTGTAAAGTAAATAAATGTATATAATATATAATACGACAATTTTGTACTTCGATACAAAAGAAGCTAAAAAGAAAAAACAATCAGTTTAAAATTTAAATAATTAGAAAAGAAAAACTCTGTCCGCTGATAGAGTAGACTACGAATCAATAAAAAAAAAAAAAAAAACATTCTTTACATCGTCGACCCATCTTGCTGCCGGGTGTCCTATGCTTCTTCTCCGTTTCTAGGGTACCACTCGGTTACAGCCTTACTCCACCTACTATCGTTCCTTCTAGGCCCCATATAGAGACCCCCATATAAAATCCATTTATTCTTACCAGTCCTATCATGTAAACAATCTTCACAGTACTTTTTGTTGAATTTTGTTGAAAATAAATCAAATATTAGTTCAAACCTAAACATTCTAAAGTAATTTATTAACCACGAAAGTAATTTCCTAAAAAGGCTATTTTAATTTATATTGTTGTAAAATCATAAAAAGACATGGTAAGATTGTTTACATGATAGGACTGGTAAGAATAAATGGAGTTTACATAGGTACTTTTATGTAGATACAGATATACACCTTTTACAGTTTTATGCACTTACAGAAGATTGCAAGTAAATATATGTATATACCTACCTTATCTATCATTTATATAACTAAGCCGCATATCTTATCTAATGTGTCCTTATTTACTTATTTATTTATTTTGGACATTTGATTGCATCTCAAGATAAGGTACAGATTGATTCTAATCTAAACTTGTAGGTAATACCTAACTACGGGTTATATGGAAATGCTTTACTTTTCAACCGATTTCAAAAAAGGAGGTTCTTAAATTCGTCTTCTTTTTTTATTTTTCGGCTCCGTCCGCGGCAAAAAGTATACGAGTATCTAGTATGTTTTACATATAAACTTTGACCCCCCATTTGAGCCTCTTGGGGGTTGATTTTTGGGAAAAATTTAGCCTATATTTGACCCTGGGTCTTTAACAATATTCATACCAAATTTCATCAAAATCGGTCCAGCGGTTTAGCCGTGAAAGCGTGAAGACACTGACCAGCAGCGTATAGTGTATTTTTCCTTTGCCAGCAGGTTGGTAGTCGTATATTGTATCTAAGTATAATCCTATTGTTTTGAAATTCAAGGTGGTTACAATTAGATTTATTGAAAGATTCAATGAATGTCAATTGTTTATTGACATTCATCGAAACTTTTATTGGTAGCCTTGGTTGCAATCAAAATACAGGGTGTTATTTTGAAACCACTGGCCAAATTTTTGTGCAGCAGATTTTGTTGATAAAATTGAGCAGGTTTCTAAAAAAATCTATGTAAGAAAATGGAAAATTTTTTTTGCTTCTCCCATATAAATTGGTCGATCAGCTGATGGGACTCAGTATGGAAAGTTGAAATTTTATGTTGTTCTTTCACAAAAAAATTCTTTCGGAAATATGTAGTTGTATTATCCAAGTACTGAGCATATTGTAAAAATTTTGCCAGTAGTTAAAAAATAACCCTGTATAGCGTTTGTAAGTGTGTTTGTTTGTTTGTAGAGGGGTAATCTTAGGAACTACTGAACCGATTTCAAAAATTCTTTCACCAATAGAAAGCTACATTATACCTGAGTGACATAGGCTACAATTTATGTATGTACCTCCCGAGCGAAGCCGGGTGGGGAGTATGAAATAATACTATTATGATAAAACGCCAGAGGGCTGCACTAGCATAAGGAGTAAACAGAGTATCTTACTAATATTATAAATGCGAAAGTTTGGATGTGAGTTTGTGACTTTGTGAGGATGTTTGTTATTCAATCACGCAAAATCTACTGGACGGATTTCGATGAAAGGTATACGGGTAGAAAAATGCCGGGAATAGCACATAGGGTACTTTTTACCCTGAAATTCCCACGGGAGCAAAGCCCCGGGGCGTGGCTAGATTTGAAC